>SZWC01006331.1:70211-108960 GCA_023375785.1 Penium margaritaceum | reverse complement strand
TGACGTACACCAAGGCGGTGCGCGGCGTGGTGGCGGCCAACATCGGCAAGTCGCCGTCGCGCGCTGTGCCGGGCCAGAAGCAGTTTGACCTGTTTGGGCCGGGTATCGCGCCGCCGAGCCTGTATAACGGCGTGACGCCGAATGCCGACACTCTGAAGTCCATCATGTCGGACCCAAGGCAGTACTACCTGAACATCACCACCGCCGTGGCGCCCAAGGGCGGGCTGCGGGGCCAGTTTTTCGACTCGTTGACGGTGTTTGCCATCATGTACGGGTACCAGGTGAAGCCGCCGTCGGGTGTGTCGGGCACAGGCATCTTCATGGCGCAGATTGGTGCCGGCGGCATCTGCTACTACTTCAAGTTCCTGAACGTGCCGGTGCAGCCGCAGTACGCGTACCTTCACCAGGCGGTGTTCACGTCGCGCGGCCCAATTGTGCTGTCGAGGACGCTGCAGGTGACGGGCACGCAGACGTGCATTGACGCTGACACGGACTCCACGGCGGTGATTCTGAACAAGGCGGTGCAGCACTATGTGCAGGTGTACACGTCGAACCACCCCAACGGCCTGCTGCGGGGTCAGCTGTGGGTGGCCCCCGTGCAGGCCAAGTAGCGGGTCGACTAGAGCTGAGTGAGTTAGTAAGTGGGGTTTTTTGTTGACGAAGGCTGCTGGCACGCATGGCGTCCGTATGACGCTTGCTTTGGAAGCGGCAGCTGTAGATAGCGTAGTTGCTGAAGGGGGAGTCGGCATCCGAACTGGGTGAGAGGGTAAGAGAGAGAGGGAGAGGTCGTGCCTGTGGTGGGAGAGATGGTCTGTTGCGATGGGTGGTGTTGGAGGTGGCGCTGCGGAAATGGCTGGTTGATGTGGCGGTGGACGGCTGTTTGCGTTTGGTGTGGCACTGGTAGGGTGCACGGGGAGGGCAACAGCCGTATGGTAAGGGATTGTGGGCAAGTACCGTCTCATGCTCTCGATCCTCTCTTTGCTCCAGTGCAGCTTCCTCTGGTGTATGTCTGGCGCGCGAAGTGCTGGTCTGGATGAGTCTGGTTGGCATAAAGCCGCACTATCCCCTCAAGGGCAAAAGGCCCCGTACGGGTTATGTGACACTTCTTGAGATTCAGCTGCAACAGATTTTGTGCAAGTGTTAACCAGTCCATCCAGCAGGCATACACATCCTGGCCTGTTAACACTCCTTCCTGCCTCCTTTGGGGATGCTCCACGAGGGCTGTGATGGCTTCTGATGGACCAATGGATGCCACATGAACCTGCCTGTCAGTTGAATGGTGAGGTGGTTCGCATCATTGTGTGTCTCTTCTTGTTATGTTAAACCACTCTCTCAGCTGACGAAAGCAAACCTTGGCTTTCACGGGCAGCACAACCCTTCCAACTGGTAGTCTTTCTTGAAAGTCGGGCATTCATGCTTTTGTTGAGGCTCTGCACAGGTTGGAAGTGGACTAAGGATTGTGGGCTGTTAGTGAAGGATTGAGACCCATAACATGCTTGGGAGACAGTCTACACTTGTCACTGTGGCCTGCGAACAGGAGTGAGTGAAACATCTTCTGCGGAAACCTATGTAACTTACTACTCAGATGCTCAATGGCTATTGACAGATCCTATAGAGTCAGACTGACCTGGCATTATGCGACAACTTCACAAGAAAGTCTCTGATGAGCTCCCCAGAACTTAACCTCCCAATCATTGTCATGGACTTCCCTAACTCAATATTTAAGGACTCCTCACTTGCTGCTTAGCCCTTCACCCACAGAATTCTCCAACAACTTGCCATGCCCAGACCCCGCAAAACTGCCCCATTTCCAGCACTTCATGGAGGAATGAGAGGACCCCCTTCAGTGCAGGAACCATTAAACTCTAGGTAAGCGGGCATGGAAAGACAGCAAGAGAGTGGGGAGATCCCTATGAGAGACTCACGCCATGAATGCGGAAATTCAGCTTAGAAAACAAGCGATCAGGTGTTGGGTGGGGGAGTGAGCGTACAAGAACCGGTGAATACACATCAGCATCTAACATCATGCCGAGTGGGCCTGCACGGCCACCTAGGGTTCAAGCCCGACCTCTCGGTATCAACCGAAGGTGACTACTCACCGGTGTATGGCCAATGACCGACACAGTGGCCCCCTAAGGATGAGCACCTAGGAAATATTGCAGGTCCCCCAAGTCCACAACCAAAGAACATGAGGCAGACCAAGGCAGTAAGGACGTACGAGGCTTAGCGTCTTCCACAAGATAGTCATGAGGTGACACCTTAGATGAACAGGTTATTCTAGGGAGCTGAGTGTTAGTTTGTCTGCCAAACACTCCTGCAGGTGACTGAGCATAACTGAAGCTATGGAGCCCTACATCACTGGCTTCTCTGCCGGGTGCAAGATCAGTGGGCTCTACCATGCTTAGCTTTGTTTGAGCTGACATCTTGCTGCTCCAAACATTTCGTGATGAGCCATATGATGGCTGAAACATGAGAGATACAAGGAGAGATGCATGCACCACATACGCTCGTGGTCGATGTGGTTTGGGGTTTTCTGTACCTTGCATGCTGTGTTTGCTGTCTTGTAACTACGCGGGTTGCTGATCCTACGAGGCCACATTCGCTCTGAATGTGGTGTGAGAAACCACGGCGGCAATTTGGCCGACCGGTTTGGTTCGACCTCGGGGTGGCGACTAGGCCCCACTTCGAACTCTTCGAGTGGGTGTGTTGGTTTTCGTGCATCTCTCATTGTACTCTGTTGTGTCCTCCCGGTCTGTGTACATCGGCGTGCAGATGACTGACGACGAGACTTGACGCCGCTGGAGTGTCACTCGGTGGAGCCAACGCACGCTGAGGCCCACTCACCCGTCGCTGGAGCCTCCTCCCTCTGGCGATGCGCTCAGCTCCATCGGTAGGCCTCCTCGGTGGTCGGGCCGCCAGCGGTCACTGCCACTGCAGATGCTGTCTGCATGCACCTAGTGCTTTGTCTGGCTGTGGCATTGCATCTGCAGCATCATGCGGTGCCTAGGGTCCATGTCTCTTGCTGTATGGCCCTGTTTGGCATCGTTGACTGTCGTCGGCACTGCTTGGGTTTGGGCAGCCATAACTCTTTACTGCTATTTTTCTAGCTAATAATGACCGCACGACTGCGTTTGCAGCGGCGTTATCATGGTATGGTCCAGTTTTCAGGCACAACGGACGACGCTCGGGTTCGGGGCTGTCGGGTGTCTGGCAGGGCTCACCGAGAAAACCCTGCCTGCCAGAAAATAGGTCTTGGACTATTTTCTGACTGGCTGGTTAGCTAAGTAACAAGTTCTACACTAGTGGGGGGGAGCTAGAACTTGGAGGGGTCTCCCATTGTTGCGCATTCTTCATTCCTAATGAGCCACTTTCAGTTTTCAGCTGCTTTCTGGCGCTAACACTGGCGCGCACGTTTCTGAGTAACAAACCCAAAGCTTCAACTTAGACTCTAGAGCAGCAGACTGAGGGGGCAGTAGACTTAAGGAGCGAGCGTGGAAGCCTGCACGCTGCATCAACAACGCAAGCTGCCCCAACCTGCTGCCTAGGTTTTCTAGCTTGCTATCAGAGCCAAAGCGTAGCAGCAGCAGCAAAAGACTGGCGTACAGGTGCCAGACAACACCGGCGGACCCCCATACACGCCAACGCAGGGGAAATGCTGCCGGAAATTTTCCGGTAGCATTGATCTGCGTGGTGGCGGCGTCACATATTTTCCCACGGCCACTGGGCCAGGGGAAATGCTGCCGAAAACACTCGGCAGCAGTGACCCCCACGCGTGACGCGAGGAGGTGAGGGGCAGGCCGCGTCCAACACCTACGGGCGACGACGCACGCTGCAACGTCACCCAGGTGCAGTGACTGGCACAATCGTAGCAGCAGCAGCTTGCAGCAGTGGCAACCGCATGTAACGGTAGCGAGCAATGGCAGCCGCAGCCAGTAGCAGCTGCGTGCAGTAGCAGCTGCGTGCAGCAGCAGCAATAGGCAGAAGCAGTACCTCGCAGCAGCCTACAACAGCACCAGCCTGCAGCAGCAGCTTGCAACAACAGCAGCCCGCAACAACAGCAGCAGCAGTGAGCAGCAGCTGCTGTAGCGTGCAACAGCAGCAGCAGGCTGTAGTAGGCGTAGTAGCGAGCCACTACAGCAGCAAGCTGCAACAACGGCTGCAGCGAGCAGCTGCCAGCAGCGGCTGCTACTGCTCGCTTCCCGCAGTAAGCGAGTAGCGAGCAGCAGCCCGCTACTGCCAGGGAGCAGCAGCTCACTACCAGCGAGCAGCAGCCCACTACTCGTAGCTAGCAGCGGGCAGCTACCCGCTGTGACAGACGAGTTGAGAAAAAAAACGCAACAAAAGAAATCCCCCACCCCACACGCTTTGCTGCCGCGGCTGCAGCAGCTGCCTTTGCTGATACAGCCGCCATAGCAGCTGCAACAGCCTGTAGCAGCAGCAGTTGTTGCTACAACTGCAGCCACAACAGCAGTAGCAGCAACAGCAACCATAGCAGCAGGAGCAGCAACTGCTGCAACAGCAACAACAGTAGCAGTAACGGCATCACCAACCGCAACAGTAGTAGCAGTAACACCAACAACAGCAGCAGCACCAGCAGCCGTAGTAGCAGTTGTAGCAGCAGCAACAGTAGCAGCAGCAGCAACAGCAGCTGTAGCAGCGGCCCCAACAACCTCCACTGTTGACGTCAGCTTCCTGCTACTGACGTCACTACTGACATCATCACCTCATGGAAAAAAAAGGGGACGAGAGAAGGGGGAAGCAAACCTAAGGGTGGACAGGACATCCACCGCTCTCAGCAGACGTCATTGTTGACATCAGCACCACAAAAAAAAAGAAAAAAGCCAAACAACACAAAAGGGCATCACACCATGGCTAGTAGCCCCACTGGGGAGGGGTCCTCCTCTGTTGGGGGGACCACCACCCCCCCTTTTCTTGTAGCGGTTGCAGCAGCAGCAGCAACAGCAGTAGTGACAACAGTAGAAGGAGCAGTAGTAGTAGCAGCAGCAAGAGCAACAGCAACAGCAGCACCACCACCAACAGCAGTAGCAGGAGCTGCAGGAGCAATAGGAGCAACAAGAGGAGCAGCAGTAGCAGGAGCAGCAGCAGCAACAGCAACGGAAGCAGCAGCAGCAGCAGCAGCGGCAGTAGCCCTTTGGCATCGTTGGCGACCACCCTGACCCCCTCGTTGCTCTTCAGCAACAGCTCACCGCCCTGACGAAACAGCTTACGGCACCGATGCCGTTGGTCTCTCAGACTGCCCCCATTGCAGAGCCATCCTCCACCCCTCCAAAGCACGCCAACCCAGCGGTGTCTATTGCCACGCACTACCTGGCGCAGCACCGGACACAACGCTACCGGCAGATAGTCACCTCTGTCCTTGGCCCCACTCTGGGTTCCGGCCGCAGGCAAAAGGACTTAGAGATGCCGCCCCCGCCGCTTCAGGCCGGCGAGCAGTTTCGGAGCTGGGAGCTTAGCTTCTGGATCTAGGTGCAAGGTGAGGGCCTGTGGGTATACTACACCATGCCGTACAATGCCACCCTGGCCGACAAGTTATATGACGCTGGTCGTGCCGTCCGTGCTTTAGTCCTTGTTGCCCCTCCGGCTTCCCGCCTCGCCCTCGAGCCCTTCTTAGGCGACTTCACCGCTGGCGCCACCTCAGACCCTGCAGCCGTGTGGCACGTCCTCACTCGTCCCCATCGCCTGTCCAGCTTGGTTGAGACCAGTCACCTGTTGCGGGAGTTCAACTCCCTGCACATGGGGGAGACCGAGATGGTCACCTCCTATTGGCAGCGGGCGGGGGAAATCCTTCGTCGCCTCGGCAAGTCTGCCCCACCCCCTTTTGCCGCGCTCCTCACCATCAAGCACGGTGCCACCGATGCGAACACGGACGTCTTCGTCCAGTACCCCCACGACCTTCTCTCCACCATGGCGGCCCAGGGCTCCCTCATGCCCTGGGCATACGAGCTCTTCCTCCGGTTTGAGGAAGCTCGTCTGGAGTCCTGACTCCAGCGCACGGAGGCCGTCGCCTCCCCTGCCATCGCCGCCCCTGCCGTCGCCTTCGTGGCCGTCGCCTCCCCCACCGCATCTACCTCATCATCGTCAGGGAAGAAGAAGCGTCGGAACAAGAAAGGCAAGGGTCAACAGCAACAATAGTAGCAGCCGACGACCGGGTCCAGCAGTGGCAGCTCGGTCTGCCACAACTGTGGCCAGCCCGGGCACGGGTGGTACACGTGCCCTCTACCAATGGACGAGGTGCGCGTCATCGCCACCATGCGTCGCCAGCGCGAGCGCCGTCTCGCCTCTGCCGCTGTAGTTGGCGCCGGCTTTGACACCTCGGCCTCGTCCCGCAGCTCCACCACTCCGTTTGCCTCGCCAGGCCCGCCGCCAACATTGCCGCAGCCGTCGGTGCTGGCACGGTCATCCTTCTACCCGGGCTCCGACGCTGTCATCCCGCACTCCGTCTACACTCCCAGGCCGTCCTTGCGTGAGCGCCAGCTGGAGCAGTTCATCGCGCTCTAGCTCGGCCTGCCTCGCCTTCCTCCCTAGGGAAGTACGAGTTGCATCACTTCTTGCTCTCTTGTCCAGCCCTGCATGACTGAGACTGAGCTACGGACGTGCCCCGTTTTGGCATCTATCTTGTCGTCTCTCATGGTCTCCGCTACCCCTTCCTATGACAACGTTGCTTGGCTTGACGATTGGCAGTCTCCGTTCGCGTCTCCCTCCACCGCGTCCACGTCCCTTGCTTGCTGCCATGTGAGCGTTAACGATCTAGCGACCCCGGTCCAGGACCCTGCTCAGACCTGGATCATCGACTCCAGGGCCACGCATCACATGACGGCCTCTCGTGAGGTCTTTAGTATGCTCGGTCCTGTAGGCAATGTCTTCGGTGTCTAGACAGGCTCTGGCCAGGTGTTGCCTGTCCGTGGTGTTGGCGTCGTTCGTTTCCGTGGTCCCTCTGGTGACGTCTTTCAGACCGATGTCCTCTTCGTCCCTGATCTTGAGCTCAGCCTACTGTCCGTCACTGCTCTTCACCGCATGAGCATGGACGTTGTGCACTCACGTGGTGTTGGCACTGTGTCGTTGCGTCCGTCTGGTCTTGTTGTGCTGCATGCCACTACCCGTGGCGACCTGTGGCATGTACCTCGCAGCTCCTCCTCTCCTTCCGTCTCCTCCCCGTCGGCCGCCACAAGCCATGTGTTTGTCACCAGTTCACTTTCTCCTCAGCACACTCATCTCTTGCACCGCCGCCTCTGCCACGTCCACTCTGTCGACTCGACCATCATTGCAAACCTTCACCCGGGCTCCACACTGGGCTACGCCATGCTTCATCATGAGCATCGGCACACTATTGTGGCTGCACTCGCGCGCATCCCTCTTGGGGCTCGAGATGCACATATTCTCTCAGTCCGCTCCAGAGCACACCAGGAGGACCCTGCACGAGGCACGAGCCTCTGCTGAGGGTGCACACTGGGACGCTGCCTGCGCCAATAAGCTCGCCGCTATCCAACAGCACCACGTGTACGACCTCGTTGACCTTCCTCCAGGACGGAAGGCCATCGACGCCAAGTGGATCTTTCAGCGCAAGCGGAAGCCGGACGGGTCCTTGGACAAGTACAAGGCCCGCCTTATAGCCAAGGGGTTTGCCCAGATTCCTCGGGTCAATTACGACCAGATCTTTACCCCAGTGGGCCGGTTCTCCACTAACCGGGTACTCTTCAGCCTGGTCGCCCAGCATGGGTGGGAGCTGCATCAGATGGATGTGAGCAACAATTTTCTCCATGGTTTACTGGAGGGTGAGGAGCTCTACATGGTGCATCCCCCAGGCTTCGACGATGGCACTAGGAGAGTCTGGCGACTGTGCAAGGCCCTCTATGGCCTGAAATAGTCGCCTCGGTGCTTGAACAAAGAAATCAGCAGCATGCTCCTTCGTGGCGGGCTCCAACGTAGCATTGCTGACCCCGTAATGTTTGTCAGTCCGCGAGGCTAGACTTTTGTCGCTGTTTTGGTTTACGTCGACAATCTGCTCATTGCGTCGCCAGACATGGCTGCCATCCAGCGTGTCAAGGACCTGCTGCATGCCGCCTACCAGATGAAGGACCTCGGATATGCCAGAGTCTTCCTGGGCATGGAGCTCGAGCATGATCGCTCCCAGGGCGTCCTACACATCCAACAGGACGCCTATGTGCAGACACTGTTCACCCCTTTTGCGAAGGACCTGCGACTCATGCCGAGCGCATCCTCACCCATGTCACCCGATGGCGAGGTGAAGCTGAAGAGTCCTGAGCCAGTCGTTGTGGGGGAGCTAGTTGACGTGACCACGTACCTGCAAGTCATCGGGTCACTGATGTTCCTGGCAACGACGACGCGCCCAGACATCGCGCTCGCCGTCAACCTCCTGGCCCAGTTCTCTCAGGACCCGCGTCACCTCCACTACAAGGCCGCGATCCGAGTACTGCGCTATGTTGTCTCAACTCCTTGGTGAGGTCTCATGTTCCGCCATCAGCCGTCTGTTGTCGCGGTGGGCTACACCGATAGTGACTGGGCCGACAGTCCGGACGGTAAGAGTCGCACAGGCTTGATCTTTCTACTTGGTGGCACAGCTGTGTCCTTGCGTAGTGGCAAACAGGGGTGCATTGCACGCAACACTGTTGAGGCTGAGTACGTTGCTCTTGGCTCAGGCGCGTGTGAGAGTGTGTGGTTGCGTTGTCTGTTGTCCGAGTAGCGTCAGTCCGTCGCATCCATCACGTTGCACAGTGACAATGAGAGTGCCATGGCCATCGCCGGCAATGACGGCGTGCATCACACACGCACAAAGAAAATCAACGTTGAGTATCACTATGTGCTTTCGTTGTTGCATGATGGCAGCATCAACATCGTGTGGGTTGAGACACCACGGCATTTGGCTGACTTCTTGACCAAGGCACTGAAGCACGACTCATTCAAGAAGGCTATGAGTTCAGTCGGCATGCGTCTGTGAGTGACTCTCTCTGTCCCTGCTTGCATTTCTACTTGGTCTGGGGGAGTTTGGTTGTTGACTGTGTCTCTGCCCGCACATGTGCACTACGCCTGTGAGTGATGGGGGAGTGTTGGTTTTCGTGCATCTCTCATTGTACTCTGTTGTTTCCTCTTGGCTTGTGTACATCGGCGTGCAGATGACTGACGGCGAGACTTTACACCGCTAGAGTGTCGCGCGGTGGAGCCGACGCACGCTGAGGCCCACTCACCCGTCGCTGGAGCCTCCTCCCTCTGGCGATGCGCTCAGCTCCATCGGTAGGCCTCCTTGGTGGTCGAGCCGCTGGCGGTCACTGCCATTGCAGATGTTGTCTGTATGCACCTAGCGCTTTGTCTGGCTGTGGCATTGCATCTGTAGCATGATGCGGTGCCTAGGGTCCATGTCTCTTGCTGTATGGCCCTGTTTGGCATCGTTGACTGTCGTAGGCACTGCCTGTGTTCGGGCAGCCATAACTCTTCACTGTTATTTTATTAGCTGATTCTGACCACACGAATGCGTTTGCAGTGGCGGTTTTATGGTATGGTCCAGTTTTCAGGCAAAACGGACGACGTCCGGGATTTGGGCTGTCGGGCGTCTGGCAGGGCTCATCGAGAAAACCCTGCCTGCCAGAAAATAGGTCCTGGACTGTTTTCTGATTGGCTGGTTAGCTGAGTAACAATTTCTACACTAGTGGGGGGAGCTAGAACTTGGAGGGGTCTCCCATTGTTGCTCATTCTTCATTCCTAATCAGTCACTTTCAGTTTTTAGCTGCTTTCTTGCGCTAACACTGGCGCGCACGTTTCTGAGTAACAAACCCAGAGCTTCCAGACTTAGACTCTAGAGCAGCAGACTGAGGGGGCAGCAGACTTAAGCAACGAGCGTGGAAGCCCGCACGGTGCATCAACAACGTATGCTGCCCCAACCTGCTGCCTAGGTTTTCTAGCTGGGTGGCCCAGTCAACCGCGGCTAAGAGATCGATGTTTCCCTACTCTCGTCATTCTCGCTCTCGCTACTCAACTAAGCATGCTGTTCACCAACCTCTTGCTCCACCATGGCTGTGCTTGCTGTGTGAGTTGAGCCAGTGCAGTAGTGAGTGCATGTCGGCATTTTGCCGCTGCCTACTGGTATTAGAGCAGGAGGAAGAGAACCCTCCATTTAAGCGATCCACAGTGGACTGTGGTGCGGCGCACGCAACGTCCGGAGTTGTGCGTTTGCAGATGTTCATGACATCTCTACCGGCCTGCGCCTCTTGTCTCCGCCCTGCAGTCCAGCTGCCTCTTGTCTCAGCTGACTCAGAATCTTGGCACTATAGCCTCGTTGTCTTGCAGTTCGGCGTTGTCCCTACCACGACACTCTCGCAACAGCCCGTCGCACTCTCCACAGCTGTAGGTCAGCAGTCTGATGCTCCACTGCTCACTACGATGCCTGTCACTTCTCATCCAGGCTTTCTGCACGTTAGCAGCACCACAGTGTTGCTGGCTGGTGGTCTCGCGATTCTTGAGCACAGTGATGCCCAGGCTCACAGGGGTCGTGATCCCAGCACATCTCAGCAGGTGTGCTCTCCTCCGGTCTGCTGTGTCTCGAATAGCTCCGGAGTCCAGCAGGCTTTCTGCCCTGCGCTCTGCTGCTCCCTTTCTTGAGCAACTGAAGTCGCGTTTGGGGCCTCACCTGTCAACTTGCAGTGCTTACCCTCATTCTTCCAGGCTCTCAACGCCTCAGCAGCACGACGGTGCTGCTGACTGCAGTCTCGCGATCCTGCATCATCGTGACACCGAGGCACTCTTGCCACGGCTCACCTTCTTTCAACAGCTCTGCAATCCCACAGATTCTCTTCCCTACGATCTTCTTCTCCCTCGTCTACCCAGCAGCAGCATCATTAGCCGCTTCTGCCACCTCACCTGAAACCCTGGCTGCACCACCGAACACTGGAACCGCCCCTACCTCTCCAAGGGGGGCTCGTAATCGCTCACGCCTTGACGAACTCATTGACCGCCATGAGGAGGAGGCGGACATTACGGCGGGGGCGCGTCTTCGTTGCTGTTGTGACAGCCCTGGGTACCACCCCGGGGAAGATTACGACCTTACAGAAGACGAGGCGTGTGAGGACACTACAATGTACGCGGCCTACTGTCTTTCGGCCTCGGACGACTCACCGACCGTTCAAAATGTAGCAACTACGGGGCTGCCACATGAACGACGTCACCCCTCATCTCTGGTAAGATCTCCCGTTTCCCGTAGAACACGTCGGCAACGCCAGCGTGCTGCTCAAGGTGCACCAGTTCCTGCTACAGCAGCAGCCCCAACCGAGCAAGCTGAGGTAGCCTTGAGTCGTGCAACGTCCCCCGCCGCGTCTCAGGCTGCTACTGCATCACCTGGACCTGATATTCTGACTGCTTTGGAAGCAACATTTTTTTCCTGTGCTACTGTCACATCTACTTTTGCTACTACAGCGCGTGCTGCATGTGCACATGCCAGCACTGCTGCTGGCAGAACTGTTGAGGCCTATGCGGCAGCAGCCTCTGACCAGGGTCCCCTTGCGGGTGCCGCAGTCAACATAGCCACACAAATAGCAGCAGCAGCTAGCGTAGTCGCAGCAGCAGCAGCCTTAGCAGCCACTACTCTCTCCAGCACCGTCACCTCCATCCAGGTCTCCACTTCCCACGTGTCTCTTGCTTCAACGTCCTCATCGTTTGGTCCCCAGGTCCGTGTCGCGGTCATAGCAGCAGCTGCCTTCTCCACCCTCACAGGTGTTACACTTGCTGGAGTTGCGTGTCTCATCATCACCACCTCGTCCTTAGTGGCAGTTCCTGCTGCTTTTGCGGCATCTGCATTGCCACCACTGCTTTCCCTACAACAATAGCATTGGTGAGCTCCCAACCTCCTACTGCTTGGACTCCCCTCTTGCTCCCTCCCCTTTTTCTCCTTTTGTGGCCGTGTTCTTGTGTTCACAATGCCCTGCAGCTCCACTCAGCCAGGCTTCATTCTTCCTTATTTCCCATGCCCACTGGGGCAAGGGAAACGCTGTCAAAATATTCTTTGAGTGATTCTCGCTCATCATGTCTGTCGACGATGACTAGTATACACCACTGTAAGAAGAACTACGCAAAGAGCGTGTTGCTCTTCAAACAGCCCTCATTGCACAGCACGTTGCAGAAGAAAAGTTGCACATTAAACAGGGCGATCAGAAAACTTTCGCCGACCACATTGCTGATCTCGTGCTTAACCGCTTACAACTTGTATTACGCACTACACCTGCTGCGTCAGTCGTTGCTGACATTGCTGCTGCATTCTCCACCTCCTTTGCTTCCGCTTCCAACACCTCTAGCTCTCTTTCCTCAAACTCACTTGCTGCTGCAGCAGCAGCAGGAGCCGCCACAGCCAAAGCTATTGCACATCCCGCCTACGCAAACCTGACTTTGACTCAATGCCACCGCACTTCACTCCCAACCTCTCTTTTTCTTCATGGGAAGTCCGCTTGGGCAGAATGTGAACAGCTCTGGGAGTTGTATCATGTACCCAACCCCGCTGCTAATCCTCCCTTTGTACCCACTGACTCTGATTCTGTGAGGGCATTGCGTGCTCTCTTTCGCGTTGGACCTGATGATCTCACTGATGAGATAGGGTCTTATAATGCTGACACTGCTCGCCGCACCTCTGCCAACCCTGTTGGCACCTATGCTCTCATCAAGCGCCGCACAACTGTCATTGGGCATGCCGCACAAAGTGTCCTCAATGTGCAGTTCAACATGCTCTCCATGCGTGCCGACAAGACTGCGGATGCCTACTGGGCCCGCAATCTCCGTCTCCTGAAGGATCTTAGCAAGGCGGCCCCTAGCCAACTACCTGCTCTTCTCTCCATCGTCAACGGCCTCATTCCCAAACTTTTTTACGTCTTCAGGGAGGTGAAGGCCTCTGAGCTTGAGAGGCTTGCGGCAGAGCTAGTGCCTGCTGACTCTCCACTAGGCATTGGGGCACTTTGGCAGTTCACCTCCCAACGCCTCACTGACTGGTGGAGCGCTCGTAAAAGCAAACGGATTCACCGTGCAGCAGTTGCAGCGGCCACCGCTGGACTGCCCTCCACATCATCTTCCTCTACCTCCTCCTCTTCTCCCTCCACCTCGGCCACAACTCTTTTCAACCAAAGTGGGGGGGGGCGGGGGCCGTGGTCGTGGTCGGAACAAGGGCAGCGGCGGCTCGGGCTCTGGCAGCCAAGGCGGCCGTGGTGGGGGAAAAGGTACTAACAACACCTCCTCTTCACCTGCCACCCTTAGCGTTGTCACGTGCTGGAACTGCGGCTCCGTCGGCCATTCTACACCCATGTGCCCGTCACCTGCGTACAACGAGCGCCTCGCCTCTGCCATGCGTGCACACTGGGCGCGCTCCTCTGGTGGTTACAAGGGTGCCTCTTGCACGGCCTCATCCACCCCTTCCTTTGCCCCCTCTGGCAAAGGGGCACTCTTCGCCACCGACGCTGCCGTGTACAACACCGTTGCTTCTCCACCCCTTCTCTCATACCCCTGGGGTTGGCCCCGGGGGTATGGTGGGCCCATCTTCTACGGCCCGCCATCCGGCGCCTACTCTCCACCCAACTGGGTGTCTCCATCTTATTGCCCATCCTCTGGGGTGGTCATCATGCCAGACCCTCTAATGACGAGCGTCAGTTGGACACATAACTGTCTCATGCCGTTCTTCAGCGCCACCTTCGTGATCAGGGAGGTGAGAGTGAAGGCTCTGGGTCGGAGCCTCTTGCGTGTGTTGCTAATGGGGCATTACGTGGTTGTTCGTCCTGTCATGTTCTTGGTTGTACATCCCTCGATGTCTCGTGGATTGAACAGTGGTAGTCAGTGCATTTGCCTCATTGCCTTGCCGCCTGTGGCCAGCGCTTCTCTCGTCACGCAACCCTCGCCACAATGAGTCGTAACCCTTCCACTGTTTGTGTGTCAGGTGGCTTGTGGATCCTTGATTTAGGCGCCACCCACCACATGACCTTGTCGCGCATGTCCTTTGTTTCCCTTGGTCCTATTGGCTCTTTCCGCTTTGTCCGCACTGGCTTCGGCCAATTGCTCCCGGTCCAAGGGGTTGGTGTTGTACACTTTGTTGGCCCGGGAGGGGAACAGTTCTTGCCAGATGTCCTATATGTTCCATCGCTCGAGCCGAGTCTGCTCTCTGTTACGGCACTCGACGTCCAGGGCATGGACTCCTCGTCTAGTCACAGCATTGCCTGTGTCTCGCACCGCGTGTCTTGCCGCATTCACTTGCAAGGCACATGCTGTGACCGTCTATTCTGCGTCCCCACATTTGCACTGTCTCCCGCCACCGCTCCCCATGTGCATGTCGCGCGCTCTCTCTCACCCGCTCATGCACAGCTACTGCACCGCCGCCTGTGCCACATCCATACCGCAACCATCGACAGCCTGCTTTGTGTTCTCCCTACCGATGGCCTTGATGCTGCCACATTCTCGGCTCCCTATCCCCCTGATTGTCTTGAATGTGCTCAGGGAAAAATTCATTGGTCACCATTCAGCACTTAAGAGTCTTGCACTTCTCACCCTCTTGACTTGTTGCATGCTGATGTCATGGGTCCACTCCCTCATGACTCTCTTGGACGTGTCGGGCGCTACATACTTTGTCTCACAGATGACTTTTCTGGCATGCGTTGGGTCTTTGCTCTCAATTAAAAGAACGACGTTTGCTCCACCCTTGAGTCTTGGCTACCTTAGGCTGAAGTCGCTTGTGGTCTTCGTCTTTGTGTTTTTTGTTGTGACAGTGGCGGTGAATTCATTGGTCCCACCTGTTGTTTTCTATCCTCTCGCGGTGTGACTGTCGAAACCAAAGCCCCCTACACACCCCAACAAAACGGTGTGTCTGAGCGATGGAACTGACACTTGTCGATGGTGTCCGCACTCTCCTCAGTGCCTCTGACCTGCCACCCCTGTTCTCTTTCGAAGCCATGTTGTACATGACGTGGGTCTGGAACCGTGTTCCGCACGGTCCCCTCCCACGCCATGTCACCCCATTCAAACGATGGTTCGGTTGTCGTGCAGACCTCTGCCTCGCTCGCGTCTGGGGCTGTGTCACTGCTGTTTGGCTTCCCGAGGACCTTCGTGACGGCAAACTTAGTCCTCGTGCTCGCTTGTGCACCTTTTTCGAGGTCTCCACCATGTCCAAATCCTGACGCTTCTGGGACCCCGATCATGCCCACGTTGTTGAGTCTCGTGATGCCCTCTTTATCAAGGACGTCTTTCCGCGCGACCTGTCCCATGTCGCTCTACCCTCTTCCTTGTCCTCACGCCGTCAGCTTGGAGGGGTTGGGTCTCTTCCAGCCTTCATTCTCGCCGACACACCTCTTGTTGCCTCGGCCCCTTCCTCTTCAGACCCATCTGATGTGTCCATCTCTGACACCTTGCTCAGAACTCCGCCTGCATCCTCATCCAACCCTCCCACAGTTTCTTCCCCTTCTTCATCCTCTCAGTCAATGTCAATGCCTCTCAGCGATTCACCACTGCCTGCTGATGCCGTGGCATTGTCACCTCCCGGCGCTGTGGCTGAGTCGCCTCCACAGCCTGTCATTTTCCCGTCACCTGTGATATTTGGTGAGATTGTACAGTGCCGGTCACAGATGTGCCTCCAACCGTATCTGAGCCCTACACTTGTGGGGGGCGGCTGCGTCCACTTCCACAACACTCGGTCACACGGTCGGCTCAGCCCTCTGAGCATCGCACTCGCTCTAGTGCCCCTCCCACTGCAACTGGCTCCACCGCCAGACCAACTGGCCTTGATGCACAGGGTCTTGTGGTGGGCGCGGTCCACCCCAACTATGCAGTGGGCTATGCACTAGTCGCTCATGAATTCCACAGTGTTTTGGATGCTTCAGCTGCTAGCTATGTCGCCGCATGCTTTGTGGCCAGCGGTCTTCCCTCACTTCCTACTAAGCCCACCATAGTGCGCCAGGCAAGGGAGGCAGCTGATGTAGACCAGTGGGAAAAGGCCATGCAGGAGGAGCTTACGGCCCTGAATGAGCATGATGTTTTCGAGCTTGTTGACCTTCACCCTGGCCGCAAGGCCATCTCAGCTCGCTTTTTGCTTTGACGTAAGTTAAAGCATGACGGTAATGTCGACAAGTACAAGGCACGCCTCATGGCAAAGGGATTCTCCCGGATACATGGCGTTGATTTTGACGAGACGTTTGCCCCAATGGGACGTTACACCACAGCTGGAGTTCTCTTGAGCCTGTTCACCCAGCACGATTGGGAGTTGGAACAGATGGACGTCAACAATGCATTCCTGCATGGACGCCTTGACGAGGAGATCTACATGGTGAAGCCTCCAGGTTTCACGGATGGCACGAACAAGGTCTGGCAGCTGCGTAAAGCCCTCTACGGGCTCAAGCAGTCCCCTTGCTGCTGGAACCTGGAGATCTTGGCCACCCTTGAGAAGGGTGGCTACCGTCAGAGCACCGTTGACCCGGTGCTCTTTGTGAGTCCACCCTCGCAGCCCTTGGTTGCAGTCTTGGTCTACGTGGATGACCTTCTTATTGCATCACCCACTCCCTTTGCGGTTCAATCTGTGAAAGGTCTTTTGCAGTCCACCTACAAAATGAAGGACTTGGGTCCTGCTTGGGTGTTCCTGGACATGGAGCTTGAGTGGGACCGTGAGCGCTGGACACTGCATGTCCATCAGGCCGCCTACATTCGCAGCCTGGGGGAGTGTTTCTCCTCCATGCTTGCTGACACCCCCACTACATCGACACCCATCCCACCAGCTGGGCAGCGCCTCCTAAAGTCACTCGATGTGACTCAGCTGGGGGACACTGTCAAGGTCACCGATTACCTCAGTGTGATTGGGTCTCTCATGTACCTTGCCACCACCACAAGAGCAGACGTGGCCTTTGCGGTCAACTTCCTCGCGTAGTTCTCCCAGCAACCTCAACAGAAGCACCTCCAGGCTACAGTGCGTGTCGCTCGCTATGCACTGTCTCCTGCGTGTGTGGGACTATGCTACAGATTACAACCCTCTGTGGTGATTAATGGATACACTGACAATGACTTGGTCCACGGTGCAGATGCTTGTAGTCGCACCGGCTACATCTTTCTCGTGGGTGGAACTGTTATCTCGTGGAAAAGCGGTAAGCAGGGTTGTGTTGTGCGTAGCTCCAGTGAGGCCGAGTACATTGCCCTTGGAGCAGGTACGTGTGAGAGTGTCTAGATTTCTTGCTTGCTTCAGCAGCTGGGCGTGCCCATCGGTTGCATCACGTTACGCTGCGACAATCAGAGTGCCAAGGCGATTGCTGAGCATGATGGCATGCATCATTCACGCACAAAACACATAAACATTGAGCATCACTTTGTACATGAGCGCATTGCCGCAGGAGAGGTCCAGGTCGTCTGGGTCGACACACGTCAGCAACGTGCAGACATCCTTACAAAAGCTCTGAGGAGTGGGACGTTCAAGGCAGCTGTGCATGCAGTTAGCTTTTTGCGTGTACGCGATGCACCTGGCTGAATTGACATCCGTTGTCTATCCCTTGTACTGTACTGCTGCGTGTGGTGTATGGGCTGTTTGTCTGTGGGTCATGGGAGAGTATTAGTTTGTCTGCCAAACACGCAAGTCACCTCTTGACTCCTTTCATTCACACACACACCACTCCTGCAGGTGACTGAGCATAACTGAAGCTATGGAGCCGTGCATCACTGGCGTCTCCGCCGGGTGCAAGATCAGTGGGCTCTACCATGCTCAGCTCTGTTGGAGCTAATATCTTGCTGCTCCAGACATTTGGTGATGAGCCATATGATGGCTGAAACATGAGGGA
Organism: Penium margaritaceum; assembly: GCA_023375785.1. Classification (NCBI taxonomy): domain Eukaryota; kingdom Viridiplantae; phylum Streptophyta; class Zygnematophyceae; order Desmidiales; family Peniaceae; genus Penium; species Penium margaritaceum. Next base: position 91,159 of record SZWC01006331.1, on the reverse strand, counting down.
TACAATGAGAGATGCATGGACCACATACAATCGTGGTCGATGTGGTTTGTGGTCTTTTGTATTTTGCATGCTCTGTTCGTTGTCTCGTAACTGCTGGGGTTGCTGATCCTATTGGGCCACACACTCAGTCGCTCTGAGGTGTGAGAAACCACGGCGGCCTTTTGGCCGACCGGTTTGGTTCGACCCCGGGATGGCGACTGGGCCCCACTTTGAACTCTTCAAGTGGGTGGCCCAGTCAACTGCGGCTAAGAGATCGCTGTTTCCTTACTCTCATCACTCTTGCTCTTGCTACTCAACTAAGCATGTTCTTCACCAAGCTCTTGCTCCACCATGGCTGTGATTGCTGTGTGAGTTGAGCCGGCGCAGTAGTGAGTGCATGTCGGCATTCTGCCGCTACCTACACTAAGGAGAAGTGTGGAAGCTTCCTAGAAACACAGCTGCGGACTAGGCGTCAGTGCCTAGTCAGACGGTGACGACAGTCACAAGTCGTACACACGACGGCAAGAGTTTAGCTAAGAGACACAAGGCAAAGTGTCAGAATGCTTCAATAGCATTTGTAGGGAGAGTGAACAAGTGACAGATCCACAGCATTAATACCTGCCGCGGCGCACGGCGGGTGTCGCACGCGGCAGTGGAAGGTCTGTTCTATAATTGGCCTAAAAACACTGTTTCTGGCCGTAACTCTACGCAGAGAAGTCAGAACGCTACGCCGACTGAACCGAAACGTGCAGGATCTCAAGCCAAACGCAACAACTGGTCACATGCATGCATCTGGCATCAAATGGTCGACACACAATGGAAAACATGCAAATCGGGCCCATGGCCAGTCCACCGATTAAATCCTACAGGCTGCAGGAAAACTGCACAGGGTCCCAGACAGCGTCGAGGACTCTGGGGGCGGTCGTCAGTCAGCTCCAAACTAGTAGTCCACCACCAGACGACGCACTGTGTTGGTTTGGTTTTTCCAACTTGGTTTTTTCTCACATCTCTCATTGTGCTATGTTGTGTCCTCCCAGCTTGTGTACATCGGAGTGCAGATTACTGACGGCGAGACTCAACGCTGTTGGAATGTCGACCGGTGGAGGCGACGCACTTTGAGGACTACACGCAGTTTTCTGGAGCCTCCTCCCTCTGGCGACGTGCTCAGCTCAATCGGCAGGCCTCCTCAGCAATCGGGCCGCCGGCGGTCACTGCCACTACGGATGCTGTCTGGTCACTGCCACTACGGATGCTGTCTGCATGCGTCCAATTCCGGATATGACTGTACCATTACGTCTAAAGCGTCTTGCTCTGCTTAGGGTCCAAATCTCATGCTAGCGTGGCACTGTTGTCACCAGGGACTAGTGTAGGCGCAGCCTGGGTTTGGACAGAGATAACTCCTCATTCTTGCTTTTTTAGCTGATTTTGACCACACGACTGCCTTTGGAGCATTGGTATTATGGTATGGTCCAGTTTTCACGCGAAACGGATGACACCCAACGGCCGTTTGGCACGGCTCACTAAGAAAACATGCTAGCCTGAAAATAGAGATATTTTCTGTTTGGCTGGTGAACTCAGTAACAAGTTCTATAGAGCTGGGGGAGGCTAGTTGTTGGAAGGGTCTCCCATTGTGTCTCATTCTTGATCCTTATTCACTTATTTCCAGTTCTCAACTGCTTTTGGGTGCCAACACTAGCGCGCATCTTTAAGGAGCAAACCCAGACTTAGATTCTAGAGCAGCAGATTGAGGGGGCAGCTTACTAAGCAACGAGCATGGATGCATGCACATTGCATCAACAATGCTGCTGTTCCAACTTGGTGCTTAGGAATTCTAGCTTGGTATCAGAGCTAGAGCGCAGTAGCAGCAGCAGAAGATTGGCGTACAGGTGTCAGACAACGCCGACGGACCCCCACACGCGCTAGTGCAGGAAAAATGCTGCCGGATGTTTTTCCGGAAGCATTAACCAGCTTGGTGGCACCGTAAAAAACTTCCCCACGGCCACTGGGCCAGGGGAAATACTGCTGGATTTTTCCGGCAGCACTGACCCCCACGCGTGACGCGAGGAGGTGAGCGACCAGGGACGTCACACACCACGACGATGACGCAAGTCGCGACGTCAACCGGGTGTGAGCGTACTACAAGCAGCAACAACGTCAGGAGCTTGTAGCAGCAGCGAGAAGTGGAATCAGCAGCCAGCAGTAGCTGTGCGCAACAGCAGCAGCCGGCAGCAATTGTTGCTCATGGCAGCTCACAGCAGCAGCAGCCCGCAGGAGCAAACAGTAAAAGCAGCCAACAGCAGCAGCTCGCAGTAATAGCAGTGCGCAACAGCAGCGAGTAGTAGCAGCAGCCAGGTGCAGTAGCAGCAGCAGTGAGCAGCAGCCAATAGTAGCAACCAGCAGCCACTGGAACAGCAGCCAACAGTAGCTTGTAGTAGCAGCAGGTGCAGCTAGTAGGAGTAGCAGCTGCACTTGCAGCTGCTCGCAGCTCGTTGCTCACAACAAGTAGCAAGGTGCGAGCATCAACTCGCTGCTCACAGCCCGCAGAAAGGAGCAAGGAGCGAGCAACAAGCTTGCTGCTTATAGCTCGCGGCTCGTAGTGAGCAAGAGCTTGCAGTGAGGAACAAAGAAGGAAAAAAAGCAAAAAAAGGGGGAAACACACCAAAAAATCCCCCACCCCACAGGTGGCTCTACAGCCGTAACAGCCACCACCACAGCCGCTGCAACAGCCAGAGTAGCCACAGCAGTACGCATGAGCTGAGCAGCAGTAGCAGTAGCAGCTGCTGCTACTGCTGCAAAAACAACCGTAGTAGCAGCAGCAGAAGCTGCGGGAACTATAGTAGTAGCCGCTGCTGCAACAACAGCCGCAGCACTAGGAGCAATAGCAGCAGCAGCAACAACTGTAGCAACAGACGAGCAGCAGTAGCAAAAGAAGCAACGGTAGCAGCAGCAACAACAGTAGTCGTTTTGTTGCTGACAGATCAGTGGCTCCAGCAAAAGCTGCTGCCGATGTCAGCAATTCTAAGCAAACGTCACTGTTGATGTCATGAAAAAAATCCGATCTACAGTGGCAACTCTGCAGATGATGTATCAGTAGCTACTGACGTTAACCATCCTAGGATGAAATCATTGTTGACATTAGCAGCACCCCAACAAAAGGGGAACAAGGAGGGCCAACAAAACACCGTGGCTAACAGCCCTATTGGGGAGGGGTCCTCCTCATTTTGGAGGGACCCCTAGCCCCCCTTTCTTGAAGCAACTACAGCAGCTATAGCAGCAACAACAGAGCAGCAACATCAGCAACATTAGCAGCAGGAGCAACAATAGCAGCAGGAACAGCAGCAAAAGCAGCTACAGTAGCAGTAGTAGCTGTAGTAGCACAACAATCCATAGGCTTCGTCGCCAGCTCCGCCGATCCAGTGGCCGCCATTCAGCAAGAGCTTGCCGCACTGACACAGTAACTTGCAGCACTGCAGCCATTGGCATCACATACACATACCAGCGTCCGGCCGCCCTTCCTTCCTCCTGGTCATGCCAGCCCCGCTGTGTCTGTTTCCATGCATTACCTGGCGCAACAGCAGACCGAGCAGCATCGGCAGAAAGTGTCCTCAATCCTTGGCCCCACTTTGGGTGCCGGCCGTAGGCCAAAGGAGTTTGAGACCCCGCCCCTGCCACTTCAGGCCGACGAACAGTTCCAGAGCTGGGAGCTTAGCTTACACATGTGGGTACAAGGTGAGGGCCTGTGGGCATACTACCATATGACTCCACCAAGATAGACCAGCTGTATGATGTTGGTCGCGGCGTACGTGTCCTCGTCCCAATCGCTCCTCCGACATCACGCCTTGCCATAGAGCCCTTCCTTGGTGACTTCACCACGGGGGAGACCCTAGATCCTGCAGCCGTATGGCACGTCCTCACCCGTCCCCATCGCCTATCCAGCGAGGCTGAGACCAGCCGTCTGCCGTGGGAGTTCAACTCCCTACACATGGGGGAGATGGAGACGATCACCTCTTATTGGCAGTGGGTTGAGGATATCCTCCATCATCTAGGCACCTCTGCTCCACCCCCTCTGGCCACAACTCTGACCATCAAGCGCGGTGCCACCAACGAGTAGGCCGACATATTTTCCCTCTACAACAAGGACGTCCTCTCCACCATGGCGGCCCATGGCACCCTCATGCCGATGGCATACACGCTCTTTCACACGATTGAGAAAGCTCATATGGAGTCACGCATCCAGCGCATAGAGGCCCTTGCGTCCCTTGCCATCGCCTCTATGGCCGTCACTTCCCCAGCAACAGCTACATCCACTCGCTCCTCGTCGTCAGGGAAGAAGAGGCACAAGGGCAAGAAGAGAAAGGGCCAGGAATAATAGTAGCAGCCGACTCGGTCTTGTGGTGGTGGCTCGGTCTGCCACAACTGTGGCCAGCCAGGACACGGGTGGTACATGTGCTTGCTACCGATGGATGAGGCGCACATCATCGCCACCATACATTGCCAGCGTGAGCGTTGTCTTGCCTCTGCCGCTGTAGCTGTCACTGACACTGATGCATCCACCCTGTCCAGCAACTCCACTACTTTGACAACCACACCGGTCTCACCGTCGCTAGCTCCGCAATAGCATCATCCGTAGCCGTCGGCGCCTTTGTTTCCATCACTAGTGTAGTCCTCCTCCTATCCGGGCTCCGGCGCTGTAACTTTGTACTCAGTCTACACTCTCGGACCGTCCACTTGTGAGCGTCAATTGGAGCAGTTCATCGTGCTCTAGCTTGGCCTGCCTCGCCCTCCCCCCCAGGGAAGTGCAAGTTGCATTACCTCCTGCCCGTATGCCCTGCCCTGCATGACCGAGATGAAGCTCCGGTCTTGTCCTGCTTCCTTGTCCATTTTGTTGTCTCCCATGCTCTCTTTGGCCCCTCTATATGGTGACATCGTGTGGTTTGATGACTGGCACTCTCTGTTTGCACCGCTGTCCACCGTGTCTACGTCTATTGCTTGCTGCCATGTGACTTTTAGTGATCTAGCGACTTCGGTCCAGGACCCTGCCGAGACCTGGATCATCGACTCCGGGGCCACACATCACATGACGGCCTCTCGCGAGGCCTTTAGTGTACTTGGTCCTGTTGGCGATGTGTCCGGTGTCCGGATGGGCTCGAGACAGGTGTCACCTGTCCACGGCATCAGCGTTGTTTATTTCTGTGGTCTTTTCGATGATGTCTTCGTGAATGATGTCCTCTTTGTCCCAGGTCTTGAGCTGAGCCTCCTATTCGTCACTTCCCTTGACTGCATGAGCATGGACGTTTTGCTCTTGCGTGGCGTTGGCACTGTGTTTTCACGTCCGTCCGGTCTTGTCGTTGTGCACGCCACCACCCGTGGCAGCCTGTGGCAAGTGTCTCCTTTTTCCTCCGTTCCCTTCGTCCCCTCCCTGTCCACCACCACAGGCCATGTGTTTGTCACCAGCACGCTCTTACCGCAGCACACACGTCTCTTGCATCGCCACCTGTGCCATGCCCACTCTACTGCCATCGATAGCATGCTCCGCACCCAGCCGACCATTGTCCTTGACCCGGACTCCTTCCCCTGGTCGTGCCCCACAGAGTGCATTGATTGCGCTCAAGGAACAATGCACCGGTTTACATACCCCCAGTCTTTCTCCCGTGCGTCTGCCCCTCTGGACCTGGTCCATTCCAATGTCATAGGTCCTCTCCCTACTGAGTCCGTCGGGGAGCATAGACGCTATGTCCTTACCCTCATTTACTACTACTCTCGCTACTGCTGGGTCTTCTGCCTTCGGAAGAAAAGCGATGTTGCTCTTGCCATTCAGGATCATCTTATCTGTGCGGAGTGCGATTGTGGTCGGCCTCTTTGCTGCTTTTGCTCCAATCGCGGTAGGGAGTACATGGGAGAGACCACGACGTTTCTCGCCTTCCGGGGTATCCACCACGAGACGTCTACGCCTTACACACCAGCCCAGAACGACGTCTCCAAGCGGTGAAACCGCACCATGGCTGACGCTGTCTGCACCATGCGGGTCAAGTCTGACCCATCGGATGGCTTCTACTTCAAAGCCATGGCCTACATGACATGGGTATGGAACCGGATTCCCCACGGCCCTCTATCCTGCCAGTCCACGCCATACCAGCACTGGTGCGGTTAGCGGGCTGACCTTTGCCCCGCTTGCATCTAGGGCTACGAGGCAATTGTGTGGCTGCCCGTCCCGCGGCAGGGCGGCAAGCACGCCTGATGCCCCCAATTTTGCCGCACACTGTCTTCCTCCCGCGCTCTTGGGTTCCGCGCCTGGTTTGCTCCGCGACTCTCTGATTCTGCGCCTGTTCTGTTCCGCGATTCTCTGATTCCACGCCTGGTTTGTTCCGCGATTCTCTGATTTTGCGGTTCCGTGCAGCACTTCTCCGCTACTCCTCTGCTGCCTCTCCTGACCTTCCGCGGATGTTTCACACCATAGGGATCCCGCGTGTGTGTAGTGCTCCGCGGCTCACTTCTTGCCGGCACGAGAGTCTGCCACCTCGTGGCCTCCGACTCCTCCGCCCACGGAACCCCGTTCCGTGGCCGTGCGCAAGACCGTGGCGTCGCTGGCAGCACCCTTTACCCCACCTGCGTTCCCTGGCGGTGACAATACTCAGCGGAATCCGGGTTGGACCCGAGATCGGAAGTGGAGCGAGCAGTGGGATCTACACACTCGGAGGGGAAGGATTCGTCCTCCGCGGAATACCTCCGCGGAGAGCACTATCCGGGCTCCTTGGGCAGCCACGAATCTCAGAAGGGAAGCGGGAGTGAAAGCATGAACCTGATTGATGAGTGCGTGGATCAGTGAGACATGAGGTAGCAATCTCGTTCTGAACAAGTCAGGACTTGAGTCTCACAATTGGGAATCGGGCTTGTATTAAGTCAGATTGCACAAGGTTAGACAAAAGGTCAGCTCACTTCCACATACTAGTTCCTCCGCTACACCACTACTTCATATTCACCAAACCTAGCTCTCTAACTTTCCTCCTACCACATTCTTTCCCCTACCTCGGACTCCGCGTGGTGCGTTACGCGCACCGCGGGTCTCGTCCTTGATCACACACACACACACACACACACACACACACACACACACACACACACACACACACACACACACACATACCTGACTACTACACTTTTCTGCTCTACTACTGCTTCTTCCTCTACTCCGCGGCTTGGGTGCGTGCGGTCTTGTATTCTTCCTTGAATCTTCGTCTTCACGCGGTGCGTTCTCCCGATCCTCTTCCTTGATTACCGCTGCCCACCCTAGGCTCTCATTGGCCGGGCTCCTTTCTGTCATCCGGTTCTGTCGACGTGTGTCTTTGCACGTCCGACGCTCCTGCTTCACTCCCACTTCTCTGCGGCTCGGTACATGTTCTCTTTCCACCACGGATTCTCACCCTGCTGTCCCGCCCCTTCATGGCTCCTCCGCGGCCATTGCTTCCATTTCTGCTTCCTAGCGGCAACTTTCCCGCCTCTTTTCCTTCACTGCTGCAAGATTCCGCGCCACCCCACGTTCTACCGCAATCTTGTTGCGTGAGCCAGCATGCCTTGCGCGTTCTCCGCTGCTCCGCGGCCTCCCCTCCATCCTTCTCCGCGGATCTCTGGCCGCGGCCGCCCCTCTTCGCGGACTTGTGGGTCGCGGCGATTTCCTTCTGTGGATCCATCTTCTCCTCAGCGGAGATGCGGTGGATCTCCGCCTGACACTGATGCCCCCAACCCCCCCTTTTCAAGACTCTGTCCCAGAGTCTCCTCAGTGCAGCAGGCGTGTAAACTTTCCTTGGGGACCTGGCTGCTGCCGTCGCTGGCAAGGGCGGCTGTACGTCTCCACCTCTCCGCCATCCCGTTGATATCTCGCGGAGCACTCCTGATGTACATACAGCTGGTACCCTTCGCACCGGGCTCCTACAGTGATGTCCTCCGCACCCTGTCTCCTTTTGCAGGTGGCGCAGTGCGGAATCCGCTCATACGTCCTGCAACTGGTGCAGCGGTACACCATCTGCCCTTCCTCCTTCCTTCCTACCTCTGTGGCACACTGTGCGTGAGCCCATCCTTCGTAGTGCTCACAGTGGCATGCCATCCCTGTGACGATCCCCATGCATCCGTCTTCGCAGCAATGCAGCCCGGAGTTTTCGCACCCCAATCTTCTCTTCTGGGCTGAGCCAAGCATTGGTGGCATGTCCACACTCCTTCCTTGCCCCTCTTGCCGCATTTCTGGTGGCACATCTTCAGGCACATGCCACATCCCTCGCCAAACTCCGCCATCCCTTCTCGGTAGGCGGCGCATGCAGGTTCTCGGGTCTCCGCGATGAAGCTGAGGTAGTGGTCTGTCTCAAGGAGCTCATTGCCCATGCATTGGTGACATTGGCTCTTCCAGGCAGAGCTGCCCGCCACCACAGATTCGCGGTGTGCAGACCTCGTGCAGACAACACACCTTTCCCCATCTTGCACCGTCTTTCGGCATGTGGGACATGCCGCGGATTGGTGCCCTTCCATTCCCGGTCCCTCCTCTTCCTCCGATTCTTCCTCTTCTTCTTCCTCATTCAATCGAGGTGCCTTGCGAACACCTCGTTGCTTCTCGATTTCCTCCCTGCACCTCCTGCACACCGCAGCCCCGCTCCGCCCTCCGTGCCCATCACGAGGTGGTACTAGGCAACCGGTGCAGATCTTACGGAGGCATCCGCCACAGACCTGCACTGCCACTCCCCACCACTGGCTGCATTGAGCGCATATCTTCTCTTCCAGTTCCTTCCTCCTTCTTTCCTCTGCCGCGACCCGTCCCTCCGCCTGCCACTGCCTCATCGTGGCTCCAGAAACGGAGTGCGGACCTCTCCTACGCTCTGGGGGCCCTTCTTCTTCTTCCTCCTCTTCCTCCTCCTCCTCCTCTTCTGGGTCCCACCTTTCACGGGGTGGTGCGCCCCCAGCACCGGGTCCTGCTCCCTCTTCCTCATCCTGTTTCTTTGCGGCCTCCTTCTCAGCGGCCTCCTTCAGGCACCGCAGGCAGGTGCGATTTTGTCCGATGCAAGTCTTGGAGGTTCCACGGGCGTACTGGTGTGCAGGATTCCCGCACACCCGGCAGACCACCTTTAGGAGTGGCTCAGTAGGGAGATTTTCTCCGCACCATACACACGGGCCCGTGTAGTCGGCCAGGGCCTTAGGGCTCATTGGCACCCTGGTCCACGGTGGTGCTCTGTGGGGTTGCTGCTGGGCCACCCCCGCTGAGGCTTGCTCGGGCTGGGGTTCGCGCCTTCCCTCAGTCTCTTCCCCCTTCCTCCGGTCATGTTGCTCCCTCTGTTCCTGCCGTCTTTCCTCCTGCTGCTCCTGCTGCTGTTCCCGCTGCAGCCGCTCTCGCCGTTGTTCCTTTCTTACCTCCTCCGCGGCCAGTTCGCGGACCTCGGATTCCTCCTCCTCGATCTCCTCTGGTTCTTGGCTCCACTCCTGCTCTTGCTACGACACCTGTCTTTCACAGACGTCCAGCACTTCCTTCGCTCTCCATCCCCGCGAACCCTTCCGCTGTCCCAGAGGCGGCAGGTGACCTCCCGTCCCGGGGATGTGCGTTTGCCATGCTGGTGGCAGCAGCACAAACTCCGTGGCCAGATAACTGCGGTCGCTGAACCCTTCGGGTCCTTCCAGCCACACTTGCCCCGCCTCAACGCTAGCCACGCGGTTCACCTCCCGCGGCTCCCCTGCCTCTCGCCCCGCATTTGGGAAGGGGCGGAGATACACCAGGTGGCCCTCTTTGATGGGCCCATGGTTCAGCCGTCGGTTGGCCGCATCGCATCCGCGCCAGGCAGCGACAGAACCCCTCAACCGCGCCTTTGCCCGCATGGCCCTTGTCCTCTCACAGTGCTGGCGGAACCATTCCGCGACCTCCTTGTCCTTCTCTTCCTCCGAGAGCTTCTCTTGCCCCTCTGGAGCAAGTGGTAGCCTCAACGTCTTCTGGGGCATGCCCATCGCCGCCCGCGGTGGTTGTCCGAAGAGTAGCATATGGGGTGAGAAGGAGGTCGCACGGCTGGGTGTTGTGTTGATGAAGTGCGCCGTCTTCTTCAGCTTCTCTGCCCAGCTGCTACCTTCCGCGGTGGCCACTGCTCGCTCCAGTATTTCATGCACCCGCTCCACTTGCCCCTGGGACTCTGGCCTGTACCGCCCGGCGTGTACATGGCGGAACCCCCACTCCTCCAGCTCCTCTCTGAAGACCCCCATGAACTCTGTGCCGTTGTCGCTGTGCACCACGCTGCACCCGCCAGAACGGTAAAAGATTTCCTCGTGGATGAACCTTGCCGCGGTGGCTGAGCTCTTGTTGGGCACAGCGCGGACCCAGAGGAACTTCGTGAAGTGGTCCACCGCTGCAATCGAGTACCGGTTCCCTTGGTCGCGGTGCGCGCGGGGGCCGAGGAAGTCGATGATGATCTTCTCCAGCGGTTCGCGAATAGGGGAGGGCTAGAACAACGGCTGGTCCCGCAGCGTGGTTTTCCGCGCTCGTTCGCAGGGGGCGCAGTGCTGCACCACCTCTTTGATGAGAGCCGCCAGGTTTGGTACGTGGATGATGGGCGTCAGGCGATCCTTCAACGTCTGCGCACCAGTGTGGTGATGGCGGTGGTAGGCCTCCTCAACTGCCCTCTGCAACGTGGGTGGGGGTACCCACAAGACGCGCGGAGTTAATTTCCAGAGACGGCCGTCCTCCCATGCATACTGCTCGCACAGACGGGCTAGATCATCCTTTTTCCTCCGGTCGAATTCCACGCCCAGCCTTGTTTCCGGATCCGCGTACACCTTGTGCGCCTCCGCTTTCTGCTGCTCCTTGCTGCTGGCACGGAGAAGGATGTGGGCGGTCTGCCAGATCCGCCAGTCCTGCGTCTCCATGGGCCCCTTTCTCCCTGCTTTCTCTGTCACCGCTTCCCCCGGCTTTCGCTTCGTCTCCGGCATCCTTGCCGGCAGTCCGCGCGCTCGCCTTCCATCCTGCTCCGCTTTCATCACCTCGAACTTTTTGCTGTTCTCTTCATCGTAGACCGGCGGCTCTCTGTCCCAGGAATCAGGTACAGGGAACAACCGAAGGATTCCCACCGCTTGAAGTTCCCCTTCATCCCACTGGTCTCGCAGCCTGCTCTCAGCGGGGCCGCTCGGTCGTCTGCCGCGTCCACTAACGCGGTGCAGCTCAATCACCTCCTCCTTTCTCTGCGGAGCCGCTCCCGGAGCCCGTAGTAGTCCCTGGCTGCGTGTGATGGGCTGTTCCTCTTCCGAGCCTCCCGGTGACTCACTGATTTTGGAAACCACCATCACCGTCGCCTCTTTCTCCGTGCGTCCCCTCTTTTCCGCCCCTTTGCGTACGGCTGCTGTAGCGGTTTCTCCCAAGACAGGCCGCAGTGGGGCCGGCACCATCTCCGTTGGCATCTGGACTTTGCGGAAGACTGCCATCAGGAGCTCTGCTGCCTGCGCGACCTCCCGCTGGGCTTGCGCTAACTGTTCCGGAGTTACGCTGGGGCTGGGACCTTCATGTGTACGAGGCTGTTTCTCCCTCCGTGACTCCGCGGCCGCTGCCTCTTCCGCCTTCCTCTTTCCTTTTGGGGTAGGAGTGGTCTCCTCCGGGAGAGCCTGTCCCGGCTCCTCACTTCGGCTGATGTCTGCTGCCGGCGCTGTTGTTCTGCTCTGGCTTAGTGCTGCTGCTGCCTTCCGCACCATTGCCGCCGCTCGGGCCTGGAGTTGTGCCTTCCGCCGGAGGGAGCCTGCGGATGGCTCCGGGCAGTGGCGCTTGGCACCTGCTTTGTACCTTTTCCCCATCTGCTTTTCTCCTTCTGCTGCTGCCTGCCTCGCCGCGGCTTTGGCTATTGTCGTTGCCCTTGCTGTCTCTGCTGCTGTGCTACCTGCTCCTACTCCGGCTGCCTCTGCGGTTGCCTGTGTTCCTGTTGCTACCTGTGCCTTCGTGGCTGCTGCTGCTGCTGCCTCCTCTGTCGCTGCTGCCGTTGCTTCCGCCGCCGCTATTGCTACCTCTTTTTCTTGTGCCGTAGCCTCTGCCGCCGCCGCTGTTGCTGCTTCTGCTTCCGCCGCTGCTGCCGCTGCTTCTGCTTCGCCCATAATTTCCCTTATAAGCTTCTCCGCAGCTTCCGTATCTGCCCTAGCCGCCACTTCCCGCTCCTTGGCAAATCGGGCCTCTATCACCGCGGCCTCTGCGGCCGCCCGATCTGCTTCGACTGCCTCCGCCTCCCATTCTTTCCGCAGGCGTTCTTGCATCTGCTGCAACTGAGGGGTGGGTTGGGTGTATTCACGGGCCTCTTCCACCTCCGCATCTCTCCTGCTCTTGTCTTCTCGGCATACTTCCGCCGCCTCCTTGGCCCAGTGTCGTACCTCTTCTTGCTTGAGACGCAGTCCTTTTTCTTGCACCACTGTCTAGTGTGCTTCCGCAACCGCTGTGGCCACCCTGGTGCGTATCACATTCTGGAGCGTCAGCGTCCAACACTTTTCCATGGCCTCCATCCAGCGTCCCTCAGGCACCTGAGTGTCAGCAAGCCGTGATCTTTCCTCTTGCGGGTACCGAACACTCCACTTGGCGTAGACAAGGTTGAGCAAGTATCCCCACCTCCACTCATCTGCCACGGATCTTCGTCGCGGTGCCTCCGCCGATCCGGGTGCCTGGTCGTTCACGTGGTACAGAATGAGGGCTCTGGCCCTTTCCTAGAGCAGATGCACGTAACGTCTCTCCGGACTGCTCCGCTGGTCCCTCCGCACCCTGTTCCACCACACTCGAGTGGCCTCCAGTGATGGGTCCGCCCGCTCGGTGTCCAAAAGTTCCGCGACGCCCGTCATGTCGCTGGCCATCCCTGGTTTGATGCTCAGGCTGTCCTGCAACGCCAAGACAAGGCGCTCTGCGCCTACTGTTTCCAGCAGAAGCACCTGCCTCTCGTGCAATCCGAGGGATAGCACCCCCGTCGCTGCTCCCTTTAGCACCACTTGCCATATCTTGCCGAACAGTGAGTCCTCAAACTTCGCGCGGATCAGTTCCGGAATCTCTGTCAGCAGTTGGAGCATGACGCCGCTTACTACTTCAAGCAGGAGGGCTTCCTTGGGCTGCTCTCCGCTGTCCCCCGAGCTTTCTTCAAGGTGCGTTCTTGCCCCTTCCATCACCGTTCCTGTGCCCAGCAGGGGGCGTGCGGGTTGTCGAGTTGGGCTACCGCGCGAGGTCGGCGGCGAGTGAGAGAGCGCCGTTGCAGCCGGGGAGGGGACTGGGGTAATCAGTGCCCGGGCCCCATCTCGCGGGCTTGGTGTTGGTGTAGCAGTTGTTCCTGCCGCTGCTTGCGTTGCTCCTGCCACGGGCTCCATGCGCCTGAGGATCCGCGTTGGTGGTGTGCTTGCGGCCGGGCCCTGTCGCGATGGGCCTGGTGACTTAGCCGCGGGCGGCGTAGCCTGCGCTGGTGTTCCTTCCGCGGGGCTGGACCGAGATGGGGTTGCCGCTGCCGGTGTTGTGGTTTGTGTCAGGGTCGTTCCTGCTGCGGGGCTGGGCCGTGGTGAGGCCGCAGCCGCTGCTGGGGTGGCCGTCACCGGTGTTGGCAGTGTTCTTGTCACAGAGCCACGTCGGGACATGCCTGTTGTGGCCATGTACGGTGCTGGAGTCCTTACCGGCGCAGTCCTTGTCGTGGGACCCGGATGCGGTACAGCTGCTGTCCCTGTTGGTGGTGTTGGTGTCCGTGCCGGGCGGTGTCCCGCGCCCGTGTTAAGAGCAGGGTGGCGTAGCTGCCGTCGGGAGGATCCACCCGCCTGGGACGAAGGCGCGGACCCCGTGCCTTGGTTGCGTGCCATGTCGGATGTTCCGCGGGCGAGAGCCCAGCTGCGCGTTATCCGTCGAGTGTGTCGAGTGCCGGTGAGAGCTGAGTCAAAGGTGGAGAGAACTGTGCGGGGAGATGGTCGAAAAGTAAAGAGTGGAGTGAACGATCGAATGCCGGAACTCGAAATGAGACTGAGGATGCCTGCGCTGATCAATACATCCGCTTGGCGCGGCGCGAGCCAGTCCGCCGCGATCAGGATGTCGTATGTGGGGACGTCGCAAACCTGAACGGTTTGTGCCGCATGTACATTTGCCACCTGCATGGGGAGGCCCGCAATCTGTCCGAGCGGCGCGTCGATGTCCCCGGTGGAGATAGAGAAGCGGAGTGGAGAGGGCTGGATAAGGTGCTGCATGTGGAGCGAGCGGACCATCCGGAGCGCAACCGTGGTGTGTGTGGCACCGGTGTCCACGATGGCCACGAACTTGCATCCACATATCCACACGTAACACCACGCCACGTGGACCTCGGAGGGTGCGGGCGGTCCGGGGGTGAGGGCAGCGGGTGACCATGTGCGTGAGGCACGTGCGGCGGCACCGCGCACACTAGAGTGAGTGAGGAGGATGCATCGGGATAGCAGGCGGATGCCGGCCATGCTGTCTCGCGTGCATGAGAGGCGGACGCCAAGAGGGGAAAGGGCGGTGTTGTGAGTGGCAAAGAGGGCGCGGAGACTGTCTGCAGACTCAGGGAAGTGAAGAAGGAAGTCCACCAGAGTGAGGGGATGGCGGTTGTCAAGGAGTGGTGTGGCGGGAGCATGAGAGTGCAGGTTGCTCGACGGGCAGGTAGGTGGTGTAGCAGCGGACAGTCGCGAGGTTCTCGAGGGTGCATGTCGTGGGGGAAGATGGGGTGCGATTTCCTCCAACGTTCAACCGCGGATAGTTCGGTTGTACCTGCGAGCCAGCTGTAGGCCAGACATGGATAGGGCTGGTAGGGTCTCCGCGATGGCCAACTCCGCGGCGGGATCGAGTTCATTCAGGAGTTGCAAGGCGACCTCCTGTTCCTCCTCATCAAATTCCCTTGCCACTCCCTCCCATTCTGCTTCAGTGGTTGGAGGTGGTGTCCCGACATCAGGGATAGGTTCCGCAGCATTCGGAGGGGCCTCCGCTGCACTCGGAGGTGCCTGGTCAGGTTCTGGCCAGCCAGGGCGCGGAAGTCGGCTCAGGGCATCCGCGTTGCGGTTAGCAACCGCAGGCTGGTACTTGATCTTCATGTTGTAGCCCTGCAGGAGGAGTGCCCACTTGGCTAGGATGCCCTCATGGTTCTGAGTGGTGAGGAGCCATTGGAGGGCCTGATGGTCCGTGAAAACCGTGAAGGGCTTGCCATTCTTTATGTAATCGCGGAAGTGTTGGGGTGCCCAAAGGACAGCCAAGAATTCGCCCTTCACCTGCGGGTACTTCCGCTCTCCTTCAGTGAGGGCACGACTGGTGTAGGCAATCACCTTCTGTGTGGGTTCCTGCATCGTCTGGGATAGAATAGCGCCAAGCCCGTCCTGCGACCAATCAGTGTTGATGGAGAATGGGAGGTTGAAGTCGGGGAACTCGAGCATGGGTGCGGTAACCAGGCGGTGCTTGATTTCCTTCCAGGCGTCCGCGCATTCTGATGTCCATTCAAACGGCACATCCTGGTGTGTCAACTCCTAAAGCGGCTTGATGATGCGTGCGTGGTCACGGACAAACTTCCTGTATGAGGAGACAAAGTCCAGGAAGATCTTGACTTGCCCCGCGGAAGTGGGCTGACGCCATTCCTGTACTGCCGCGATCTTCTCTGGATCAGTCTTGATGCCATCCGCGCTCATCACGAAGCCAAGGAACTCCATTTCCGCAGCTGCGATAGAGCACTTGGCTGCCTTGAGCTTCAGGTTGGCCCTGCGGAGGGCAGCGAAGACAACGGCCAGGGAGGAGAACAACTCCTCGAAGGTGTGGGCCGCAACCATGATGTCGTCAATGTAGCAGCTGAAATTGGGGATGCCGCGGAGAGTGGAATCCATGACCCGCTGAAATGTCGCGCTGGCATTGCGGAGTCCAAAGGGCATGCGTGTGAACGCGTACAGTCCCTCTGGTGTCACAAACGCGGTCTTGGCAATGGAGTCCGGGTGCATGGGGACAGCATGGAAGGCAACCTTTACGTCGAGCTTTGCGAACCATCCGCAACCCTGCTGGCGCTCCTATATGTCGACAATTAGCGGCATGGGGTACGCATCCTCCTCAGTTATACGGTTGAGGTCGCGAAAGTCAACGCAAAATCGCTTGGATCCGTCCGGTTTCCCCACGATGACCAAGTTGGCACGCCAGGGGCTGACGATTGGGACAATCACCCCCTGCGCCTTGAGCTCCGTGAGCCCCTCTGTGATTATCTTCTCCTGTTTCGGAAGGATGCGCCGCACCTTCTGTTTTGTGGGCGCGGAATCCCCCATGGAGATGACGTGGAAGGCTTCCACGGCCCCCAGATCAACCGTGGACCCAGCAAAGATGTCCGCGAATGCGTCCAACAGGTCGTAGAAATCCTGCTTTTGTACGGGAGAAAGTCGTGAGTGGAGCATGTGGTCCCATCGCGGTGGTGGTGATGGTGCTTTTTCGCGGAGTGGGTAGAACTCCTCCTCGTCCTCGGGTGGATGTCCATCTCTTAGGACACGTTGTCCCCTCTGCCACAGCCCCAGGAGGTTGGTCTGCACTCCGGGCTCGGTTGACTCCTCCGCGATTTTCGTGCCATTCACCTGCTGTGACCTGTTCCGCATCAGGCAGATTAGCTGTGATAGATGACTCCCTGCTTGCATGGGCCTGAGAGTCCTCTGCTGCAACATCCAGGAGGGAGAAGGAGTCGCCGCCGGTTACAGTTACCGCTACCCTGTCGCCGATGGTGATGGGGCAGAACGCTTCTTCCCCAGACGCAGAGCTGAGTTGCATGATTCCAAGGGAGAAAATAAGGTTGGCCCGTCGCGGTACCAAGTAATCCATGCCCAGGAGTACGTCATACATTCTGGCTTGCATGACTTGGACGTTCAATGGTTCATGGAGGGATCCCACCTGCATGGGTAGGCCGTGAACTTCCCCATCTCCATAGTCCATTCCGCCCGCTGAGTTGGTGAAAAGGCGGCGGGTGGGGAGGATGCGGTCTGCCCATCCGACCACCAGAAGGACGCGGAACGCCACAGTGGTGTGAGTGGCCCCTGTATCGATGATGGCCAGGAACTTCCTTCCACATATCCAAACCATGCAGCAGGCGACCTCGTAGTGGTTGTCATCTCGTCGCGGTGGTTCCAAGGGCTGCGGTGCCCATCCCCACTCTTCTTCCGCGAGGCTTCATGCTAATGAAGTGTCGGGCACCGCACGGAGGGTGTTCTGTGTACCGGATGTAGGCGCGGTACAGTTGAGGGAGATGCCCACAGCTTTGAGGCGTTGATTGGCCCTGGCGAATTCTTCCTTTAGTTGCGGTGCAATCTCAGGATGAATGCGGAGGAACTAAAAAAAGTTGACTTTCGCAATGGGGGTGGTAAATAGGCGTTGGACGGGGTCGTTACTTCCCTCCGCGACCGCTGGAGCTGCGGTGGGTGTTTGCGAAGATGGGGCAGGTTGCTTTTCCACTACGAGTGGTGGTTTTGTCGGTCGTCGTTTCTCCGGCACGACGGTGCGGTTGACAACTGCCTCCTGGCATCGCTCCTCCGCGGCCTCCGCCTTGCGCCGTAGATCCTCCTGTACTCTGGCTGCCATCTGTAGATCCCATCCGCGCAAGCCTAATTCTTGGGCTCGTGCGATTAGGGTGGTCTCCGCCGCAGTGGGAGGCAATTCTGTGGTCTCGTCCTTCGCCATCGGCAGTCCTAGCTTGACGTTGCGGGCTCCGCTCGTAGAATTCGCGGATGCCTGTGGGTTGGGCAGAATACCCTGCCCGCCCGGGGCAGTCTGGGTTTGATGATCTGGTGCCTGCAGCCCAGCTTGCGTCTGCTGCTGATGCTGCTGGTCCTACCATGGTTGATTATAACACCGCTGCCACTGCTGCACCATGGGGTCTTGCTGCATGGGGTCGGTGCGCGGAGCACCCTGTCGCTTGCGCGGGCAGTCTCGAGCGATGTGCTCCAGACTCTGGCAGGTGTAGCACGCCTTCGGCTTGGGCTGAGAGGCCTGTGCTGCTGGTGCTAGAGTATGAGAATCTCCACCCTGATGCTGTCGCGTAGACCGCTGCTGCGTGGAAATGGCCGTGGCGTCCTGCACCGCATCCTGTAGAGACTGGTAGCGCTCAGGGATCATCAGACTGCTGATCTCATCGGGGATTGCGCGGATGAGATTGTGCAGGAGGACCCACAGCGGCAGTCCTTCCCCTTGAGGGTTCTTTGCGATTGATGTCCAAGTGAGGAACTGATCCAAAAACCTGCGGATGTCGGTGTCCTTCCGCATGAATTCCTTTTCAATCTTGCGGAGTGCTTCTTCCTTGGTCAGCCGCTTGAAACGCTCGATCAACGCGTTGTCAAAGTCCTCGAAGGAGTTGAACGGCGCTCATGCATTGTACCAGTCCTCCACAACGCCCTGAAGATGGAGCTCCACGGTGGCCAGACAAAGATCTGGTGGGATCCGTCCTATGCTTGCATGTATAGTGATCTGCTTCAACCATGTCCACGGGTCCTCTTCAGGGGTCCCCTTGAAGATGTCCAGCCGCGGAATGGTAGCTGGTTGCGCGCGTACATACTGCAGTTTGGGCACAGTGTTCCGGTTAGCCATGGATGTCACCGCGGGAAGCGGATACAAGGCTGCGGCCGCCGAATAACCCACGCGGCTAGTTTGTGGCTGCCCCTGGGGTGCTGGTGTGGGGTTGCTCATTGGGGCTGCCGCCGGAAGGTTATAGTAGTGGGTCGCAGGGGTTGCCTGCGTCGCGTAGGGTGCAGAGTAGAAGGTAGTCCCAAGGGGCGGTGTCTGTGTGCTCAGTGTGGCAGGGGCCGTAGGACCCGGCAGCCAGTAGCCCTGAGGTAGAGGGTGTGACACTATAGAGTGGTAGAGAGGGATGGTAGTAGGTACTGCAGGGGTTGCAGCGGTCCCTGGATTCACAGGGAGCGCAGGGTAGGCAGGGTGGGACACAGTCGTCTGTACCTGGCTGGTAGGTGGTGGTGTATGGACCGCAATTGCGGCTGGCGCGGTGCCCATCGGCTGCTGATGATAAACTGGGTGTCCAACCATCACGGGCATCAATTGCGCCGTCATGGGGACTGGTGGTTGCTCTGGCGATGTCTGCAACATAGGGGCCTGCGGCATCACTCCCGCCGCGAAGGGCGTGGCCCATGTGCCCATCATCATCCAACCTGGCGAGGCTGTGGTAGAGGATGTTGTTACAGGCCCCGCGTACGGCGGAGTCCCATGCAATCCAGAGTTGGGCTGAGGTTGGGGCCCTGTGAGTGGCTGCTGGGTTGCGTGTAGTGGCTGCGGAGCCAGGAGGGGTTGATGCACCATCCCTCCTCTTTGTTCCCCCTGTGGTGTCCCTTGCCATCCCGTGAATTGTGGGTTGTGACTCGCCGTTGCCCTTACACCTGGTGTTACTGGGGTGTCCACGGCAGTCGAACGCGGATTCACCTGGAGAGGTGCTCCTTCCATCGTGATGGGCAGTCCAGCTCCGGCGGCCTGATCCACCGCCGCCTGTTCTGCTGTGGGTGGGTGGGGCTGCTGCTCCGTCTTTGTCATGGCAGGCGGTATGCCCAACTGTACGGTGGATGCTCCCTGTAGTGGCTGCCTCATCCCCCTTTCTCCCTTTGCTGAAGGTGAGCGTTCCGCCGGCATGTATCCCAGCTGCAGTTGGTGGCGCTGGGCAGCCCCCAAGGTTGGCTCCTTGGAGACATACGGAGGCGGGGAGGTTTCCATCTCTGCTAGGGGCGCAGATGGCAGGTGATCCTCCTCTACTACCCATGGCGGCTGCCTCCCGCCGCGCCGCTGGTAGACTAGTCCTTGGTATGCCCGTGATCTCCCGGTCTCGGAGAGTCCGTCTGCTGGCGGTGGCACATTGGAAAACCACCTGTGCCCCATAGAGTCGTTGGCCTGGAGCTGGTGGGTTCCGCGCACATCTTGGCTGTGTACGCTTTCCACCTCCACGCGGTCCTGCAGCGCGTCCATGATACGCTGCCACTGTAGCTGTTCCAGCCACTCGGTGACTCTTCGGTGCTGTACCAGTGGGTCCGCGCCCGGCGACGAACTGACGGGCGTGCAAGAGGACGTGGGTGAGGTGTCTCCGCTGCTTGCCTGTGTGGCTGCACGCCGCGGCAAGAAGTGGCGTACGGAAGTTTGCTGTGAATGCCGCTGATGCCGCCTCCGCGTGTCATGATGTACGAAGCTGGCTGGCGACATGTATGACTGAATCTGAAGGTCGCGTGTTCGATCCACGCTCACCGCACCATGACACTGATACCCCCAATTATGCCGCACACTGTCTTCCTCCCGCGCTCTCGGGTTCCGCGCCTGGTCTGCTCCGCGACTCTCTGATTCCGCGCCTGTTCTGTTCCGCGATTCTCTGATTCCGCGCCTGGTTTGTTCCGCGATTCTCTGATTTCGCGGTTCCGTGCAGCACTTCTCCGCTGCTCCTCTGCTGCCTCTCCTGACCTTCCGTGGATGTTTCACACCGTAGGGATCTCGCGTGTGTGTAGTGCTCCGAGGCTCACTTCTTGCCGGCACGAGAGTCTGTCACCTCGTGGCCTCCGACTCCTCCGCCCGCGGAACCCCGTTCTGTGGCCGTGCGCAAGACCGTGGCGTCGCTGGCAGCACCCTTTACCCCACCTGCGTTCCCTGGCGGTGACAATACTCAGCGGAATCCGGGTTGGACCCGAGATCGGAAGTGGAGCGAGCAGTGGGATGTACACACTCGGAGGGGAAGGATTCGTCCTCTGCGGAATACCTCCGCGGAGAGCACTATCCGGGCTCCTTGGGCAGCTACGAATCTCAGAAGGGAAGCGGGAGTGAAAGCATGAACCTGATTGATGAGTGCGCGGATCAGTGAGACATGAGGTAGCAATCTCGTTCTGAACAAGTCAGGACTTGAGTCTCACAATTGGGAATCGGGCTTGTATTAAGTCAGATTGCACAAGGTTAGACAAAAGGTCAGCTCACTTCCACATACTAGTTCCTCCGCTACACCACTACTTCATATTCACCAAACCTAGCTCTCTAA
>SZWC01006331.1:53914-68914 GCA_023375785.1 Penium margaritaceum | reverse complement strand
TTTTTTCTGGCCCCTCAGCGCCGGCAGCCGCGTCCGCGTCCGCTGGTCCCTCCCGACAGGCAGACTCGTCTGCGTCCAGTGGCCCCTCCATGCCGACAGCCCCAGTCACGTCCGGTGGCCCCTCCGGACCGGCAGTCCCAGTCTCTTCCGCTCGCCCCTTTGCACCGACAGCACCGTCCGCGTCTGCTGGTCCCTCCAGGCCTGTAGACCCGTCTATGTCCACTGGTCCCTCTACGTCATCGGCACGCCGTCACGGTTGTACTCACGCGCATCCCACCTAGAGCTCGAGATGCACACACCCTCGTAGTCCACTCCACAGCAAGCCTGGAGGACCCACCCACCCTATGTGAGGCTCGAGCGTTCCCTAAGGCCGCACACTGGGATGTTACCTGCGCTGACAAGCTCGTTACTATGTGGCTGTACCAAGTGTATGACTTCGTCAATCTCCCTCCAGGTCGGAAGGCCATCGGTGCCAAATGGGTCTTCTGGCACAAATGGAAGCCGGACGGGTCCTTAGACAAGTGCAAGGCCCACCTCACAGCCAAGGGGTTTGCTGAGGTCCTTGGGGTTGATTACAACCAGATCTTTGCCCCAGTTGGTCGATTCTCCACTAGTCGATCGCTCTTCAGCCTGGTTGCCCAGCACGAGTGGGAGTTGCATCAGATGGACATGAGCAATGCTTTCCTTCATGGCTTGCTCGCGGGAGAGGAGCTCTACATGGTGCAACCTCCAAGCTTCGATGATGGCAGTAGGAAGGTCTGGCGGCTGCGGAATGTCCTCTATGGCCTGAAGC
Source organism: Penium margaritaceum (assembly GCA_023375785.1). NCBI lineage: Eukaryota > Viridiplantae > Streptophyta > Zygnematophyceae > Desmidiales > Peniaceae > Penium > Penium margaritaceum. The sequence goes on along the minus strand of SZWC01006331.1, from coordinate 68,121 downwards.
GGTCGCCTCGGTGCTGGAACCAGGACATTAGTCGCATGCTCCTCTGTGGCAGCCTACTATACAGTAGTGTTGACCCCACACTATTCATTAGTCTACGAGGCCAGACCTTCAGCACTGTCCTAGTCTACGTCGACGATCTCCTCATTGCGTCGCCAGACATGGCTGCCATCTAGCGTGTCAAGCACATGCTGCACACCACCTACTGAGATGAAGGATCTTGGGTCTGCTCGAGTTTTCCTAGGCATGGAGCTCAAGCATGATCGCTCCCAGGGCATCCTACATGTCCACCAGGTTGCCTATGTACATACTCTATCCACTCGCATCACCGAGGACCAGCCCCTTGTCCCGAGTGCGTCCTTACTCATGTCACTGGATGGCCAGGTGAAGCTGAAGAACTCTGATCCAGCCGTTATGGGGGAGCTAGTTGACGTGACCAAGTATCTACGAGTCATAGGGTCACTGATATTCCTCACAACGACAACACGCCCAGATATTACGTTCACCGTCAACCTCCTGGCTCAGTTCTTTCAAGAGCCGTGTCACCTCCACTTTGAGGCCACGATCCAAGTACTCTGCTATGTTGTCTCAACTCCACAGTGAGGTCTCATGTTCCGCCGACTACCGTCTGTTGTTACGGTGGGCTACACCGACAGTGACTGCGTCGGCAGTCTGGACGAGAAGAGCCGCACAGGCTCGATCTTTCTAGTTGGCAACACGGCTGTATAATGGTGCAGTGGCAAGTAGGAGTGCATTTTACGTAACACTACTGAGGCTAAGTACGTGGCCCTCGGCTCAAGCCCATGTGAGAGCATGTGGTGGCATCGTTTGTTGTCCAAGTTGCGTCAATCCGTTGCATCCATCACGTTGCATTGTAATAATGAGAGTGCCATGGCCATCGTTGACAATGACGGTGTGCATCACACAGGCACAAAGTACATCAATGTTGAATATCACTATGTGCGTTCGCTATTGCACAGCGGCAGCGTCAGCATTGTGTGGGTTGAGACAGCACGGTAGATGGCTGACTTCTTGACCAAGGCACTGAAGCGCGACTCGTTCAAGAAGGCTGTGATTTCGGTCAGCGTGCATCCGTGAGTTGCACTCCTTGTCCCTGCCTGCGTCTCTGCGTGCCCTGGGGGAGCCTGTATGTTGAATGTGCCGCTACCCGCCCATGTTCACTACGCTCGTGAGTCATAGGGGAGTGTTGGTTTTTTCTCACATCTCTCATTGTGCTCTATTGTGTCATCCTGGCTTGTGTACATCGGCCTGCAGATGACTGACGGCGAGACTCGACAGTATTGGGGTACCGTTCGGTGGAGCGGACACACACTGAGGACTACACACAGTTTGCTGGAGCCTCTTCTCTCCGGCGATGTGCTGTGTTCCATCGGCAGGCCTCCTCGACGGTCGGGCCGCCGGCGGTCATTGCCACTACTGATGCTCTTTGCATGCATCTACTGCTTGATTTGACTATACAATTGCGTCTGCAGCATCGTGCTCTGTTTAGGGTCCAAATCTCATGCTAGGATGGCACTATTGTCACCAGGGACTAGTGTAGGTGCTGCCTGAGTTTGGGTAGCCATAACTGCTCATTGCTATTTTTCTTAGCTGATTCTTACTGTACGACTGCATTCGTAGCGTTGGTATAGCATGGTCCAGTTTTCAGGCAAAACGGACGACGACCGGGTTTTGGGCTGTCGGCCGTCTGGCATGGCTCACCGAGAAAACCTGCCAGCCTGAAAATAGATATGTTTTCTGATTGGTTGGTGAACTGAACAACAAGTTCTACAGTGCTAGGGGATGCTAGTTCTTGGAGGGGGCTCCCATTGTGTCTCATTCTTGATCCTTATTCCGCTCTTTCCAGTTCTCAGCTGCATTCTGGCGCTAACACTAGTGCACGCATCTCTGAGTAACAAACCCACAGCACTCAGACTTGGATTCTCGAGCAGCAGACTGAGGAGGCAGCTGACTAAGCAACGATCCTAGATGCCTATACGCTGCATCAACAACGTTGCTACACCAACTTGTTGCCTAGGATTTCTAGCTCACTAGTGCCACATGGGTCCGCATCGAGGATCTGCACGGGCATGGACACGGCCGAGTGGTCACACTCAAATGTACAAGTTGACAGGAACGTCAAAAATCACAACACTCCCCCATGACACGATGGTACGCATGTCCATACACGTGCAGTAGTGAAACAAGTGCAATAACGAGTGCAGAAACACTCGTGACACAGACACAGACACACCCCGCTCTCAACCACTCTCAGGCAAGGGCGTAGCCCAACAGAAAGAATGGCCACCAGAAACTTCTCGAGCGCCACTGCCTTTGTCAAGAAATCAGCACGATGCATGTCAATGCCGACCCATATGTCGGAAATCACGTGTCGCTCCACCAGATCACGCGCGAATCGATGCTCGACCACAATGTGCTTCATGTGAGAATGAAAGATATGAGAGTTCTCTGCAATGGCAAGATCACTGTGGTTGTCGCATTGAAGCCAAATGGCGAGCACTGTCTGACCCAGCTCAATGAATAGGCGTTGCAGCCACACTGCCTTAGCGGTCCCTACACCCAAAGCAACATACTCTGCCTCCAACAAGCTACGTGCAATGCAGCCTTGCTTCCCGCTGCGCCAAGACACAATGGTACCACCGAGCAGGAATACGTAACCGGTGTGACTGCGCCCATTTGGACTCCAGGCCTAGTCGCCGTCGGTCTAGCCGTTAAGAACCACCAAACAGTGCCGGGGGAAGCAGAGTCCTAGTTATGGTGTGGAGATCACGTACCGCACCACTAGCACATCCGCATGAAGGGCTCTAGCACGTGGAGCCTGCAAGAACCGTGAAAGGAGGTTGACGGCAAAAGCGATGTTGGGGCATGTGGTAGTGGCCAGGTACATCAGAGATCCGATGAGGCACAAGTGCAAGGTCACATCCACTGTCTCCCACAGCTGTGTGGGATCTTCCACCTTTAGGGCATCCTCTCCGTCAGGTGTAAGAGGTGTGGAGGCCGTGGGCACTATGCCAAGGAGGTCACTGAAGCGCTCCCCCACAACGCGTGCGTATCGGGCCTGATGCAGCAGAAGTGTCTGATGTATGCGGTCTCGCACGATCTCCATGCAAAGAAACACCGCTGCAGGACCGAGATCCTCCATCCTATAGGCATTGTGGAGGACCACCTTGGCCTCCTTCACGGCCTTAATGGAAGGAGATGCGATCAGAAGGTCTTCCACATAGACCAGGATGGCGGTGAATTACTCAGGCGTCCAAAGAATAAAGAGAGGAATCTGCCTCGCTCTGTACATGTCGCGCACGAGTCGGGGTGCCAGTAATCTCCTGGTTCCAGAAGCAAGGAGACTGCTTGAGGCCGTACAAGGACTTGCGCAAGTGCCAGACCTTGTCACCGTCCTTGAAGCCTGGTGGCTGGGCCAAGTAAATCTCCTCATCCACAGAGCCATGGAGGAACACATTGTTTACGTCCATCAGGTGCACTTCCCAGTTATGCTGAGCCACCACACCAAACAGAGCACAAGCTGAGGTCATGCGGTCAAGAGGGACAAAGGTGTCAGTGTAATCAATGCCCTCGATTTGAGAACAGCCCTTGACGACCAAGCGAGCCTTGTGGCGTTCCAGTAAGCCATCCGGCTTTCGTTTCTTGCGAAATACCCACTTGACCTAAATAGCCTTCCTCCCAGGTGGAAGGTTGACTAGCACATGAACTTTGTGCTCTCGGATGGCACGAAGCTCATCCTCGTAGGCAGCCCACCAGGCTTCTACATCCTCTGATGAGAGCACTTTGCTGAATGTGCCCGGATCAGGCGCCATAGAGGGAGAGCTTTGAGTGGCAAGTGTACACGCCTCAGAGCTGGGCCTGACAACCACGAGGACAGTTGCTGCATCACGAGCAGTACGAAACTCGCGAGTGAATAGATCGTGCCCTTAAGGGCACATTGGATGTATCTTTCTGTGAGCTGTGTAGAAACTCAAGCCTAGGGAATTTGTGCCAGGATCACCACTCGCAACGTTGCGAGTGGGGCACCTGGGTGCAAGATCCGACACCCGCTAGACTCCGGAGATCAACAGTCGAGGATGACCACCGGACTCACGCGAGTAACCTGGGTTCGAGGGCCTCACCTCAGGCTCGCGGACAGGCACGACCACATCTGGTGAGGACTGATGCAATGGGGCAGGTGATGCAGTATGAGGAGATGCTGGTGAAATGATGGGAGACTCAGGACTGGGTGTGGCAGCAGGAGCAAGAGTCGAGGCAGGACCACGCACAGTGGCACGAGTACTGGTGGACATGGGCACAGACTCATGGCTGCTTGTGGGGTGCAAGGGAATAGGGGTAGAAGCCGGCTGGGCTGGAGAGGTCTCTGGGCCAATAGAGATGATCGCTGGGTCATCAACAGCCGGAGACCAGGAAATGGAGGGGGCTTGAACATACATATCAGCCGGACGAGAGGTGCTCGTAGGCCCGGACTCCCCCATCAGTCGAGAAGCCTCACACGTAGGGACGTGCGTAACAGACATTGACATGATGGAGGTTAGCTCACGGTAGGTGAAAGACTCAAAGAAGAGCGTGTCATATGACTCAACAATGCGATGACGTACGAGATCCCAGAAACACCAAGCCATCAACCGCAGGGAGATGCCCACAACGACACACAGGAGGCCCCGTGGGGAGACCTTGGACTCTTGCTGGTCCTCGGTGTACCACACGGCAGAAACGGATCCCCAGATACGAGCAAGACGCAGGTTGGAGTGGTGGCCAAACCAAAGCTTGTACGGTGTAACGTGGTCCGGAAGGGGACCTTGCGGGAGGCAGTTCCAGAACTATGTCATGTAGGCGAATCCTTCAAAGGCAAAGGACTCTCGAATACCGCATCCTCCATGGTGCGGTTCCAACGCTCCGAGACACTGTTCTGCTGAGGAGTAGCAAGAGTGGAGACCTGGTGAAGAACCCCGTGCTCGGCAAAGAAACTGTCCATCTCACCGAGGAACTTGCCGCCGCGATCCAAACGGAAGGTGTGCAACGTGTGGCGGGACTGACGCTCAGCCATCACTAGCCAGAGGCAAACCGCGAGAGTGGCGTCGCTCTTTGGCGCAGGCTGTAGACCCACCGCATCCAGGTGATGTCATCAGTCAAGGTCAAGACGTAACGGCCCCGATCGGACAAAGGCTTAACATGATGAGGACCGAGAAGGTCCAAATGGACTAACTCCAGGGGGTAAAGTGCTCGAGAACGGGAGTCGGGGTAGGTGCAACGATGCATCTTACCATGAGTGCAGAACAGTCGATCGGTCTTTGGCGGTTTCTCAAAAGAAGCCACGTTAAGACCGAGTACGAGCTGTGTCCAAATGAGCTTTGACATAGTGTCGGAGCCCACATGACATAGGCGACAATGCAACAACGCTCATGCTCAGCAGACAAAACACCAGTGACAAACACACGAGCAGGAGGAGAAGGGGAGTAAGAAGAAGAAGAAATCTACAACAATCTAAGAGATGCGTTACAGATCATCCACAATGGAGGGACGAAGGATAATGATACGAGTATTGACAACCGTCAAGGTCGTGGAGTTTGTAGTGTGCTCCACAGAGAGTCCAATCAGTGTACAGGCACACACATACAACAAGTTGAGCTCAAGGTCAGGCACAAAAAGTACCTCGAAAAGATATAGGGGACAAGACGGACTATCAAAGAACACAACCCCAACACCCTGGACCGGCAGTGACTGACCAGAGCCTTTGCGAACGGAGCGAACAGACGCAACAAGACCGAGAACAAGGAAGTCACTACGACGACAGGACATGTGATGAGTAGCCCCGGAATAGATGATCCAAGTGCCACTAGGGTCACAACCGGGGGACGTCACTATACAATGGGCGATGGAATACTCGGCCTCAGACGGGCGCTGAGCAACAGGGGAGGAGAAACGACAAAGGGAACAAAGGTGAAACTCATGAATCCAATCGGTACTGCCAGGCCCATCATCATCACATGCCAGCTATGCCTCTCCACACGAGTCAGCACAAGCTACGAGAACAAACAAAAAAACATTCAGTGAACCACCCAGCTCTGACAACACGTTTGGACCTCCCTGAAAGCGAAGCACCAGAAGGTGACGTAGCTCGATGATGGTGCGGTTACGTCGGTCCGGCTCACCACTGCTTGGCGGTGGAGAAGCAAGAACTGCTGCAGTCGTGGTCGCCACGTGACCAGAGGCTGTGCTGCTCAACGTAAACCGCTGTGCGTTCATAGCCTGAAGACCGCGAGTGATTCGCTCCCAGTCGAGAGGCTGTTTGCACTCGGTGTAGCGATGAGCACCTCCACAGTTGTAGTAGTGAACAATATGTCCACTGCTACCGCCCGATGACTATTGCTATTGCAACTGCAGCTAGCCTGAAAGACAGCTTTTCTTGCCCTTCTTCCCCAGTGTCACTACTGCCACACCCTGCGTCTGAGTCGGGGTAATTGCGGTGGAAGGAGAAGAGGAGGATGTGCCGGAGGATGGAGAAGTGGACTCCAAGAGGGGCGTCGGTGGCGACGCGATGACCGCTGCAGCAAGGGGACTCTCCTCATGGGCCACGACTGCCTCATAGACGGAAGTCACCTTGAGGAAAAGCTGATGCGCCCAAGGAAGCAGCTGAAGGGAGGTGGAGAAAGGCACGGCGTTGCTGCATCTCAAGATTATGTCTGCATGCTTGAGGAAAACTCCGATCATGAGCATGTAAAGTACCCACCGCTATGTACCTCCTGAGGTCCAAGGGTGCGTGTAGATGTGCATGGCACGCCGCTGGTAATCGGCTGCAGGCCCGGCAGGTCCTTGACAAAGGGAATGGAAGGCGCAAATGTGAGCCGCGCAGGTAGCGTGTGTCTCCGCAGCAAGCACGGACAACGCTAGGTCCCAGCCTCGACGTGGATCAGCACCCGCGCCTGTGCCGGCCTCTCCAACGAAAGGACGAAATTCCACGACCGTCTTGCGCGGCATGGCGTAAAGAAGTCTTTGCATCGCTCTGGCCGCTGTCAACACCTGAGCACGATCCGTAACCTGGCACGGACTATGATAGTAGGGCTAGACCCCCTCTGAAGTAGCCCAGACGTGGAAAAGAGTCTCCTAGTAGTCAAAGCCATCCTTGCTCACATAGCGTGGGGGCGATGTCTCTAAGTCCTTAGGTTGCTGCTCCGTAGGGAGAGCAACCACAGGCTCAGAAGGATGAGGGATGGGGAAAACACCAGGATAAGGGAAATCACTGAGCTAGGGATCAGACAAGGATCGGATGCCAGATTTCTGTGGGGCCCGAGAACTCGTCTGAAGCTGGCGGAAATTCTCTTGAAGCACGCAAATTTCCCTCTCGTGAGTGTCATCCTCCATACCGGGCATGTTACGGTCCTCATCCCAAGGATCAAGACGTGGCGGGTCGTGTCCTGCTACGGTCTCCAATGCAGATGCTGACTGTTGTGCAGAAGGTACAACACCGCCGACTCCCTCAGAGGTCTGCTGTGGGGCCGTGGACTGACCATGAAGGCGCTCAGTGAGCGTACGGATGGCATTAGTCTGCTGCTGCTGCGGGCAACGCATCTCATCCTGATGGCTCAGCAGGGCCTCAATAGCCTGCGAGCGTGGACTCATGACCCCTGAGGAGGAGGAAGAGGGATCTGGTAGCCCTTTGCTCTTGTCACTGGTCGGAGCCACGTCAACGCTTAGTATGGACCGGGATGTCAAACCGGTCAGATTGTAGAACCAGTAGCGGTTCTCGAGGAGTTGAAACATTGGAAACTTTTGACTTTCCGGCCCAAAAATTTGACCAAGGCAAGTGCTGATGTCAGCAAGGGTTTGCTGTCGTCAGCACGGACCTGATGACGTCAACAAGAAAAATGCTGACATCGGCATGTTTTCCTCCTCTTTTTTTGGACAACCCTCGCGGCTGTTGGGCGGGTGCTCCGCAGTAGCCGCGTGGAAGTTGCACGGAAGCTCCACAGTAGCTTCCTCTTGGCTGTTGCTGTTGCTGCTGCGCCTGTGTTTGCAGCAGCAGCCGTGCAGCAGCTTGCGCAGCTATGGCAGCAGCCGCACACTGCTGTTGTGCTGCAGCGTTGTTGCGTGTTGCTTGTGGTGCACGCTGCTCGTGCTGCACGCTACTGCTGCTGCACGTTGCTATTGCGCTGCTGCTTTGCTATGCTCCTGCTGCTGCTGCTGCTACATGCTGTTGCTTACTGTTGCTTTTGGCTGCTCGCTGCTCGTACCTTGTTGCTCCCCGCTTGCTTGCTGCTACTGTTGCCCGCTACCGCCTACTGTAGTTGCCATTTTTGCTGTTGCTGCTAGCGCCGCTGCCAGTAGCTGCAAGCGGCTGCAACCTGCTGTGGTTGCCGCCTGCTGCTGCTGCTGCTGCTGCTAGCGGCTGCTACTGCTGCTGCTGCAATCTCACGTGCTGAAGGCGGGTGGCGTCAGCGGTAGTCGACTCACGTCGACAGGTCCCAGTGAATCAGCTGCAATGGTGACACCCACTGCTGCTCCTCTGCTGCGTCTTTGCTGCGCAGCTCAGCGCGAACTGTCTCGGTGCTCAGATACCATGAGAAGAGGCGTGGAAGCTTCCTAGCAACATAGCCGCTGACTAGGCGTCAGTGCTTGGTCAGACGGTGACGACAGTCACAGGTTGTACATACGACGACAAGAGTTTGGGCAGGAGACACAAGGTAAAGTGTCACAATGCTTCAATAGCATTTGCAGAGAGAGTGAACAAATGACAGGTCCACAGCATAATCACTTGCCGCGGCGCACGGCGGGTGTCGCACGGGGTAGTGCAAGTGCTGTCCTAAAACCGGCCCAGAAACATTGTTTTGGCGTAACTCTACGCAGACAATTCAGAACGATACGGCGTCTGAACCTAAACTTGAAGGATTGTGAGCCTGACGCTATGAATGGTCACATGCATGCGTCAAATGGTGGACACACAATGAAAAACATGCCAATCGGGCCCACGGCCAGTCCACAGGTAAAATCCTACAGGTTGCAAGGAATCTACAGAAGGTCCCAGACATCGTCCAGGACTCTGGGGCTGTCGTCGGTCAGCTCTAAACTAGTAGTTTACCACCAGACGGCACATTGGTGCCACCTGGGTCCGAATGAGGGATCTGCAGGGGCATGGACACGGTCGAGTGGTCACAGTAAACTGTACAGGTCAACAGGAACGTCACAAATCACAACAGGAGCATCACTAGAAAGCTTGATGGCTGTCTGCTAAGACTGGTGCCGGCAACCACGACTGTCTCAAGTGCCGACTCCCCAGGCACAGCCATGATTATTGAATCTCCAGTACATGTGTGTGTGTGTGTGTGTGTGTGTGTGTGTGAGCATGTGTGGTGAGACAAGATGGCATAACTGATGTGAGAGGCCANGGGTCCGAGTGAGGGATCTGCAGGGGCATGGACACGGCCGAGTGGACACAGTAAACTGTACAGGTCAACAGGAACGTCACAAATCACAATAGGAGCATCACTAGAAAGCTTTATAGCTGTCTGCTAAGGCTGGTGCCGGCAACCACGACGGTCTCAAGTGCCGACTCCCCAGGCACAGCCATGATTATTGAATCTTCAGTACTTGTGTGTGTGTGTGTGTGTGTGTGTGTGTGTGAGCATGTGTGGTGAGACAAGATGGCATAACTGATGTGAGAGGCCAAAAACTGGACACAATTTCCACACTCCCCCATGACCCGTAGGCAATCAACCCACATTCATCAATGAAACGCACACACGAAAATGCATAGGCGTGGTGGTGTAGACAAACAGGTCGACACAATGTGCATGTCACCCTGGGTCATGGGGACACGCTAGACCAATAGCATGAATTGCACACTTGAAACATTTCTGCTAAGAGCCTTCGTGTAGCCGTGTATCCACCGTGTTGTGATGCTAGGCGTTCCCGTTTGTTTGTACACATTAGTATGACCACTCGGTCATGTCCATGCTCCTGCAGGTCCCCGATGCAGACCCAGCTGGCACCAGAGGACAGAAAGGTGGTGGCTCGACCCACCACGAGCTGCCAGACAGCTGCCACGACGTCCCGGGTGCTTGCTGGGATGCTCTGCAGTTTTTCTGCAATAACTAGAGTTTTCTCGGTGAACTTGGTCTTGAGCTCGATTTGCATGTTTTTCACTATGTGCCCATTGATTGGTGCCAGACGTGTGTGTGTGACCAGTCCTAGCGTTGGGATCAAGATTATGCATCGCTAGGTTTAGACGATGTTATGTTTTGATTCCTATGCGAAGATTTACGGCCAAAACAGTGGTTTGGGGTCGGTTTTAGAAAGATTTGACACCGCTATGTGTGTTACTCGCTGTGCGCCATGACAGGTAAGCATGGTGTGTGTTGTTCAGTTGTCATCTCTCTCTTCATTACTAAGTTATTGGAGTTTATGAGACTCTTCGCGTCTCCCTAGACTAACTGTTGTTTCTTACACCTGCTCACTTACTGTAGATGGTCCCTTATTGCCCTCCACACACGCTCTACTCACTACTCTGTGGATCAGGGGGAGAACAGTAGGTCCTGAGGTGAATGTTTGGATGAATACAATAGGAACACACACGATGGACTGCAAGGAGCGAGAGGAAATGGTGAGGCTCCCCCGTCGGCGAGCATCGAGCTGGCAAGCTCCCATCGAACTCGCTAGCTCGCTCTCGCCGACGGAGGTGCCCTCGACCCCCTAATTTACTCGGTTGCCGTCGTAGTGCTGTCCGAACATCTTTGGCAGCATGTTCGTCAAAAAAACAATGTCCGGCCAGCCACGCAACAATTCATCTAAAACTTTTGTGAACCCATACTAACTCACAATCCTTGTATTAGCAAAAATGAGTCATCCTGTTGATCTTAGAGACCCTTGCTGCTCTTCTCATTTTCCTTGCTGTCTCCTCCGCAACGCCACCGGCTTGACACTTGCCAGCCTCCAGCCGTCGACGGGTCCTCATACCCCTCAAGGATCTACGTGTGCATGAACAGCAGCCCGGGGGGTCACCATCAGTCACCGTATGTGCACATAGAACAACACTCCCCCATGACCCCGTGGCACACGTGTTCGTGCACAGACAAACCAGGTGGGGCATCAAATGGAGACAAGTGCATGAAAAACAAAAGATGAGGACAGGAAGTGCGCGAAAACACACAATGCACACATAATGAGGTCAAGGCACTCCACCCAAAGTCACACAGTCAGGGGTGACAGACCAATAGCTGAAGTGGCTGGCTCAAACTGGGCACGACCCATTGCTTTTGTCAACGAGTCGGCAAGCTGACGCTTCGTGCCGATCCACACCACATTGACCTGCCGCTGCTCCAACAGACCACACACGAAGTGATATTCCACAACAATGTGCTTTGTGCGTGCATGAAACACACCGTCGTTTGTGGCAATGTCAGTTGCGTTGCGATTGTCACCATGCAGAACAACGCACTCCATCGACTGACGCAGCTCACGGAACAAGAGATGCAACCAAACACTGTGACAGGCACCAGCTCCAAGGGCAACATACTTGGCCTCCGCAGTGCTGCATGCCACACACTCGCTTCCCACTCTTCCATGACACAGCTGTGCTCCCAAGAAGGAACACTTCCCGTTCGGCTTTTTCCGTCGGCACTCCATGCGTAGTCGCTATCAGGGAATCCTGACACAACCACCAACGGGTGAGTACAAAATAGCAGACCAAGCTGTGGTGTCTGGAACACTTAATGCATGACCCACACTGCTGCCTTAAGGTGGCGAGTGCGAGGTGCTTGCAAAAACTGGGCGAGAAAATTCACTACGAAGGCAATGTCAGGCCGCGTGGTAGTGACCACATACATGAGCGACCCAATGAGACGCAAGTATCCAGTCGACTCGACCGGCTCCCCAGGTCAACTGAGTCGACTGGTTTCAGAAATTTCTGCCCATCGGGCGTCATGGGGATGAGGCGGAGGATGTGGATGCTAAGAGATCAGCATAGCGCTCCCCCTAGGATTGCATGTATCAACCTTGGTGAACGTGCAGAAGTCCATGCTCACAATCGCGGCCAATTTCCATGCCCAAGAAAACCTGAACCTCACCAGGGTCTTTCATCTTGTATGTGGCCTGCAGTAGATGTTTGACCTTGTGCACTTCTGTCAGGCCTGTCAACACAATCAAAAGATTATTGAAATACACCAGGATAGCAACAAAGGGCTCTGACACAACACTGAAGAAGAGTGAGGGGTCAGCATCGCTCCTCCTGTAGCCCCCACGCTTGAGTATGGAACGAATCTCACTGTTCTAGCATTTCGGTGATTGTTTCAGGCCGTACAACGCCTTACAAAGACGCCACACATGACGTGTGCCACCTTCAAAACCGGGTGGCTGTACCATGAAAATCTTTTCGTCCAGCCGCTTGTGGAGGAATACGTTGTTCACGTCCATCTCATGGACCTCCTAGTTATGTTACGGAGTGAGCCCTTGAAGAGCTCGTGCTGTGTCCATCCGACCAACTGGTGCAAATATAACATCAAAGTCCACTCCCTTCATTTGTGAATAACCTTGTGCAACCAGATGAGCCTTATAGCGTTCAGTGGAGCCATCAGGCTTTTTCCTCACGCGATAGACCCATCCGGCTTTGACAGCCTTGCGCCCAGGAGGGAAATCGACAACCTCGAACACTCCGCGCTCAGTCAAAGCATCCATCTCCTCCTTCATGGAAATCACCCACCTCTCAGAGTTGGGCCGTGAACACGCCTGGCTTAAAGAGGTGGGATCCGGCGGACCCTCCTCAGATGTGCTCAAAGTATATACTCACGCACCAGGCGCGATCTCTTGCAACGCCCAGAGGTTTGCTACATTGTAAGCACGAAGGTGCTCACATTGCAACTGCCCATAATCTGACTGAGTGTCTGGCAAAACCACATTGTCAGGTTCAGACTGGACAACCAAACCCAATACCTTCGTGCCGGGATCTCCACTCACCACCTGGCGGACAGGCGCTGTACGCATTGGCCAACGTGGACTCATGGTAGGTCGCTGCACTTTGGGCGGTCGCGGACGAAGGCGACCACCCTCCTCACGTGAGTATGCATGAGCAGATGCTGATGACTCAGACGTAGAGACGGCCAAGGAAAGCACAACCATCCGGTCATGAGGGTTTGCAGGCTGCACTGAGGGGGCTACAACTGGGCACAACGGAGGAGAGTTAGGGGGCGGCACAGAGAATGCAGCGAGCGGCGGACCAGAAGACACAGCAGCCGGGTCAACAAAAAACTCTGGTTGGAAAGAGGTAGGAGAGGTAGAAGATGACAAGGAGGGAGATGCAGTAGACGACGGAGGAGAGCCATCATTGGGTAGCATAGGAGGTACAGAAGGGGGAACCACTATGGGCTGAGACGGCACAGAAAACGACACATTGAGAGGAGGCGAGCTAGATGCGGCTACATGGGGTGTTCCTACCACAGGAGACGTAGAAAGCATAGAGGGTACCACAGGGGTAGGTTGGACATATGTGCCCGCCCCGACGGGAGTACCCACATGGGAACCCTCCCCCACACGTCGGGCAAGAGGGCACAAAGCCGAATGAGGGTCGAGGGACCGAATCCGACGCTAGGGCTGGTAGTTCGATTTTTCAATTCGATCAAGTTAGTCGAATCGAATCGGAAATCGGCATAATCGGGGGTCGAGCCAGATCGAACTCGGTCAGATCGCCAGCACCGACTTAATCGGTGATTCAATCTCGATCCGCCGTCGGCGGCCTAGTTCGATCAGTTTCGATCTGGCCCGTTCGATCAATCCGATTAAAAAAATCGTGATCGAACGCCGAAAAAGGACGAATCTCCATATGTTCCACACACGTTCGCTCTTATTGTTTGCAAACCTTTGCCTTACGCAAGGTTTGGCCAAAAAAAAAAACATTCTTGTGGTCTCGACCTGCAACGATCTGATCAGCCATCGCAGAAATCGTACGTGCCTTCAATTTAGTCGAACGTTTGCAGTGGTGCGCTGTCAAACGCGGTCCGCCGGAGGATGTGCTGGCAGCCTCAATCCCTAAGCGCCTCATCTTTTTTCATCGGCGGGTCCAACAGAGGTTTGGCTCGCGTGTGCAAAGCAAACCTTCATTTTTGGGCCTCGATGCTTTTTGTACAACGCCAATTGGTGAACGTCGTCTAATGGACGCGCCGCACGAGAGGCATCCATACCTCGCCGTTAACAAAAAGGCA
>SZWC01006331.1:29012-51352 GCA_023375785.1 Penium margaritaceum | reverse complement strand
GTCCTCACCCAGTGAAGTTGAGTGTGGAGAGGGAGGAATGTGCCTGTGCAAAACCACAGGGACATGCAATGGCAAGGCTTCAAAATGCTGCAAAAAAGGTTGTCTACCGGCCCTTGGGGATGCCCTGTGTTCACGATTAAATCGTCATTTGGCCTTGATCTGCAAGCCGATCTTGATCTGGGGGGGAGGGGCTTCAGAATGATTTGATCTGTGATCGAAATCGTGATTTTCGATCAATCTAAAAAAATCGAAACCAGCGATCTGGACGATTTTCGATCCGATTAAATCGAATCGAGATCGAACTACCAGCCCTATCCGACGCAGATCATGCTGTGTGCAGGACTCAAGAAAGACGGTGTCGCGGGACTCGACAATGCGGTGACGATCGGGGTCCCAAAAACGCCAGGCCTTCGACTGGGGAGCGACCCCCAAAGACAAACACAAGCGACCGCGGGGAGAAATTTTGTTCCCCTGCTGGATGTTAGGGACCCAAACATAGGTGAGGCAACCCTAGACACGTGCCAACCAAAGGTCGGCACGACGGCCAAACCAACACTCATATGGGGTCACATGACAGGGAAGCGGGCCATGAGGCACGCGGTTCCAGACCCACGTCATGAAGGCCATGGCCTCGAAGGCAAAAACCTGTGACAGACCGGACTCAGTATGCATAGACCGCACAACATCTAGCATTGTGCGGTTCCAGTTGTGGGGTGTAGGGAGGGAAGAGATCATGTGTCACTCCTTGCTCCTCAAGAAACTGAGCAGCAGGACCCGGGAATTCTACCCCGCGATCCGACAGAAAACAATACAAGCATTGATTGGTTTGGCGTTGAACCTGAACCAACCACCTTCGGATGGCAAGCGCCGTATTGCTCTTGCAGCGCAAACAGAATACCCACTAATAATGAAAGAAATCATCAGTCAGAGTGAAGACATAAAGTCCGCGCTCAGCCTGGGACTTTGTGGGCAAGGGCCCGGCGAGGTCAGCATGCACGAGCTCTAGAGGTCTGAAGGTCGTGGTGGAGGAAGAGGGATACGTGACACAATGCATTTTTCCTTGGAGGCAGGGGGGACAGTTAGTGGCAGCTGCCGGTGCGAAAGAGGCCGGGTCAAGGCCGAGAGCGGGCTTAACACTTACAAGCGAGTCAACAGTGGCAGAGTGCACATGACAGAGACAACAGTGCAGCAGATGTTGATGTCCAACAGACAAGGTGCCAATTACATACACACAAGCAGGCTGAGACAAAAAAACAGCAACATCGTACAGGATGTGATAGAGACTTCCAACAGCAACTCCACAAAGCACAACACTACCTGTGGAGAGAACACTTACAGTGGCAATGCCAGCAGCATGTGTGACTGTGAGTCCAAGGAGGTCCCACGTGGGGACAGACAACAGACTGAGCTCGAGGTCAGGAGCACAGAACACGTTAGAGAAATACACAGGACCAACAGGACCATCGAACCGAACGGTCCCAACACCATGTACACACAGCTGCTGACCTGACCCTGTACGCACATGATGAGCTGACTCAAATGGACCAAGGAGAACAAAATCACCACGGCGACAACACATATGATGGGTGGCACCTGAGTCAATGACCCAGGTGCCATCCGGAACCTGCTCCACTGGTGACTCAAAACAGAACCCAAGGGAATCATGAGAAGGAAGTGGTGGTTCTGCTGGGTCAGGGCATGCACGATCAGCATCCGACTCAATCCACGACAGCACATCACAGAGAACCCGGTCATCCACAGAGTGGCATACCACCGTCACCAAACATCCCACACAAGGTGTCTGTAGTGCAAGCGGTGAGCCCCCTAGTACTGTGCATGCAACTCGCTCCTCCCTGAGTGGTCAAGTCCACGTCGCTACGAAAGGAGGATACGAGGGTCTGCTCCAGCTCTGCAATACGGGCATCAAGAAGCTCTCTCCCAGGTGTGGAAGCAGCAGCCACATTCGCCCGTCCGCCACCGCTCGTCGAAGTGCCAGACGCACCGCTGCCACGACTGACACGGGCCCACCAGGTATCATGCATCGCCCGTCCAATCTCGGCGAAGTCGTGCTCACGAGGGCACACCTGCCACTTGTGGTCACCACCACAGTTGTAGCAGCGAAGAACTCCCACAGATGCTCCCGAGGACCCTTGGGCCCCCTTACCCCCGGTGTTCCTTTTCCCCTTCTTTTCCTTACCCAAGACCACTGCCGTGCTTGCACCCGATGGAGGAGATGTGGATGAGGTGACGAGTGGTGAGGGAGGGTGAATGGAGGAAATGGAGGACGATGAGGCCGATGGAGGGGTGGAAGTTGCAGCTACTCAACCCATGGGCGGAAGGTACTGCCCTGCCACCCGCACATGGTAGTCTCGTGCCTGAGGAAGGAGGGTGCCAGTCTCCCCTATCTGCATGAGCTCTGCAAGCTCGAAATTTTGGAAAACATCTGAGTACTTCTCGTGGGCTCCCAACATGATCGTAGCCAGAGCTGAATACTGATGTGGCATCTGCATGCCCAAGTGAGTGCAGGCGCGTAATGCACGACGCCAGTAAGCATCAGCAACCTCTGTATCCCCCTGGCCAAGGGAGGTGAACTCACGGATGCGTTCATGAAGGTCAGCATGACCAACCCGCTGATGGGTGGTCAAAACGAGCTGCCAAGCTCCAAGGGGGTCCGCACCCTGCCCGGTCAGGTCTGCCACATAGGATTTGACATCCAGAATGGAGTCGTCCGGGAAGGCAAGGACTAGGGCGCGAACTGGTCGAGCTGCAGCTGCAAACTGTGCTCTGTCTGTGGCATCATAATCAGTCCTGTAATAGGGGAGCAGTCCCTCACCGGTGGCCCAAGTGTGAAAATGGAACTCCCACACCTCAAATCCGAGGCTGTCCGAGTACCAAGGAGGTGGAGACTCAAAGTCCTTAGCTGAACGTCCTGTCGGCATAATCATGCCAGGCAGGGGTGTGCTGCCTAAGCCAGGCTACTGACGCACATGTGGTGCATAACACTGCAGCAAGGACACTGGCGACACAAAAGAGTGCGCTGGAACTGAACGCATGAGACTTTGAGCATACTGATACTGCTGCTGCTGCTGCAACAGGATGGATGACACCTGCTGTGATTGCTGCTGCTGCTGCTGCTGATGCTGCTGTAGTGATTGCTGCTGCTGCTGTTGCGGCTGCTGCTGCTACTGCTGCGGCTGCTGCTGCTGCTGCTGCTGTTGCTGCTGCTGCTGCTGTGCGTCACTGCCAGATGCAGATGTTGGGCTACCTGTAGTCTTACCTGCTGGGTGCACCTGGGCAGGCAATTTCTGTGCAAGTAGTGCCTGCTGGTTAGCCAGGATCGTGTTGAGCAATTCCTCCAGAGACAGTAGCTTCACATCTTGCTTGTCCAACCGCTGAGCAGTTGGACTTTCTGGGAGACTGTGATCTGTCAGTGGCGGGTGGAGGGTCACCCCCGCTCGCTGACTGTGTTCCTGACATTGTGGCTGCCCTAAGAAAGGAGAGGAGCAGAAACAGATGACAGGATAGGAGTGCAGATGGTCAACGCTGCCGGAAAAAAATCCGGCAGCATTCAGCCTCCGGCTCAGCCGGAGAGCTATGTGACAAGGCCCAATGCCTGGATGCTTCGGTTGTTTGGGCTATGCTCCAAGGGAGGAAAGACCCCAGCCCAAGGTGGCCCAGAAGAGGGAGGGAAGGGGTAGGAGGTATCACACTGACCAATCTGTGGTTAGTGAGATGGTCGGTGCCGTGACGCCACTGCTACGGCTGAAGGTGTATCTCACCGATTGCAGCCTGTGTTGCCTTCCACCTTGGCGCCGCAGCTCCTTCTCAGACTGCAGCCCATCAGCTACGGCCTGTCCTTAGAAGCTCAACGGCTGCTATGGGTGCTGGCGTTGCAGCCCAGCAGCTACACTGGTTGCTGAGGAGGCAGCCCAGCGGCTGCGACTTCTCCTCAAGGCGTAGCTCAAATGCTGCGGCCGAAGTGGCAGCCAGGTGGCTGCTGTCTAGCTGAGATCGTGCTGCAGCAGTGGGTCTTCACTCGGCACGCAGCTCAACAGCTGCAGCCCTAGCTAGGGTGGCACATGGCAGTGCTGCTGCACCTGCTGCCGTCACAGCCTGCTCACTGTAGTTGTGGTCTGCCTGCAATTTGCGCAGCCAGCCCGCTGCGACTGTGGCTGGCTTGCGATCTACGCAGCCTGCTGTGGAAGCACCACCCACGGCTGCAGCAGTGGCTGGCTGCGGGCTGTTCAGCATGCTATGACAGGAGCACCACCCGCCGCAGTCGCTGCCTGCACTGCTTGTGCGAAACAAGGTCGCCGTCGCCGCTGCCGCCGCCCTGCGTGACCCTATCCTTCCTTCGCACGCAGGTGAGGGAACGCCTCCCTCTGCTCTGATACCAGTAGATGGTCCCTTACTGCCCTCCAGACACGCTCTACTCACTACTCTGTGGAAGAGGGGGAGAACGGAAGGTCCTGAGGTTCGAGTTTGGACGAACACAATGGGAACACATACGTCGGACTGCAAGGAGCGAGAGGTAACGGTGAGGCTCCCCCGCCGGCGAGCGTGGAGCCAGCGAGCTCCCATCGAACTCGCTAGCTCGCTCTCACCGACGGAGGTGCCCTCGACCCCCTAACTTTCTTGGTTGCCCTTGTAGTGCTGTCCGAACATCTTCGGCAGCATGTCCGTCAACAAAACAATGTCAGATCAGCCACCCAGCAATTCATCTGAAACTGTTGTGAACATGTCCTCATTCGCAATCCTAATATTAGCAACAATGAGTCATCCTGTTAATCTTAGAGAGCCTTGCTGCTCTTCTCATCTGCCCTGTTCTCTCCCCCGCAAGGCCACCAGCTTGACACTTGCCAGCCTCCTGCCGTCGACGGGTCTTCGGACCCCTCTAGGATCTGCGTGTGCATGAACAACAGCCAGGGGGTTCACCATTAGTCACCGTATGTGCACATAGAACAACATGGAGCCTACTAAGTGGACTATGTCGCCATGTCAGTAGCAACAAGGCTAGGAAGCTTCCTAGCAGTTTCTCATGGTATGAGAGCAGCGAGGTATCCCTTACTAAGTTGCGCAGCAAAGACAAAGCAATGGCAATAGCACTGAGAGTCACAACTAACACCACGGTCCTGGGAGGACCCACCAAGCCACGGTGACCCGCCGTAGCAGATTGCAGCAGTGGAGACACCCTTGCTTCTGCATCACCTCGCCACCACCACGAGGCAGCCAAGGGTTTCCAAACCCTCTCCAGCAGCAGTTGAGGCACGTGATGTTGAGAAGGGGTCTGTGAAGGTTCTCGAAAGCTTCACTCCGGTTGTACCTACCACGCCCCAGACGTGAGAGCGTGCAACTGCCACATATGACCACCGTTTTGGCGTGAAAGGGCTCATTAGACAGCTCTTACAAAACCCTATCCATCACATCCACTCCCGCCTCATTTTGTGCCCTCTAGGCTCCAGGAAATGAAGCAACACTTTGAGATATAGTCTTTTTTTCTCCAGATTTTGGATTGACAAGAAAACGGTAACATTTTTAAAGTTTTGGAAAGTTTTCTTTGGACGAAACCACAGCCATTGCATGCAGCATCCTCTGGTGCATAATCGCTCCAAAATTTGCTTCATTTGCGCAACTTTCATGCTAAAGAAATCATTGTAGGTGATGATGTCAGCACCAACACAACCAATTTTTTGGCTGAAACATCATTATTTTCCAGTGTTCCAAATCCTCCAGAAAAACAAATGGTTCTTGATTCTGAAAACGTTGACGTTTGGACCCATAGTGAGCAACGCCGATGCTGTCGGTCTCTGACAAGGGCAAGGGGCTAGGAGACCCCTCCTCTTCCTCCTCTTTGGCATGACGAACCAACGTTCACAGCCACTCGTCATCGATGAGCTGCGTCGGTCGCAGGATGAGATGCGTTGACAGCAGTAGCGTCAGACCGACGCGATACAGGAGATCACCATGTTACTCAGGGGTTGTTAAAGGGCCTCACCAAGAGGAACTGGTGGGGTTGTACTATCTGTTCAGCAATCTATGCATATGTAACACAGTGGCCTCATCACCCTTCATCACATGTTGACACTTGGGATGAACAGGAGATGTAGGATGAGACACGTGAGGATGAGATTCGCATCCTTGAGGAGCGCATTCATAAGCTGCATCTAGGGTCCCTACCTCTCACCCTGCCACCTCGTCGTCACGACCAGCAACGTCGTTCAGCAGCGTTCACCTTTGGTGGCGTTTCTCTCACTGGTGGTTTCCTTGTGCCTCGCCCGCCATCTCCCGAGCCTAAGATCACCCTCCCCACGGAGCGACAACCACAGAACTCTGAGACACCTCCACCCCGTTACCATGGCGATGAAGACTTTGATTTTTTGAAAGACCCTATTCAGGTTTGGTCAGACTGTGAGTGCATCTAGCCCTACTACCACAGCTAGTACCAGACTCACGATGCTCACCAGGTACAAGCAGTAGCGAGAGCGATGCGCGACCTGCTCAATTCCATGCCGCGGGAGGCTGTGGTCAACTTTTGCTCGTTTTTGGGTGATGCACAGATCAGGACTGGAGCGTACCCATGCCAGAGGTGGGAGCTGGCCCTGACATTGCGCGCTGCAAAGACCCATTCCACGAGGGCGGCTCGACTACATGAGTTCCACTCCCTTCGCAAGGGTCCTACAAAGCTCGCAACAGACTATTGGCGATGCAACATGAGCCTTTACATGCATATTAGGACTGGTGAAGGGACGCAGCTGTGGGAACTCGATACCATCATGATGGGGGTGCACTTGGACCATGTGAATCGCTCTACGGTCTTCAACTGTGCAGCTCTCTTTGAGTTGTCGGAGTCACTATAGCTGCTTCATCGATCTCATCACTAATTTCTCTAGGTGACATCAACTTGTGAGGCTGTTTTTGCCCATTTGCGGAGTGCACTTGTTGTAGCATTGATTGTGACCCCTCCTACGCCCCTGTCGCAATTCACCAGTCCCACCTCCACCGCTTCCTCCTCCTCCTCCTCTACCCCAAGCGACCAGAATCAGGGCATTACAGTAGCCGCACATGGGAAGAAGGAGCAAAAGAGGCACGGCAAGGGAAAACAACATCAGCAGCAACAACCGATGAGCAATGGTAGTGGACGTTCTGTCCACTGTTACAATCGTGCAGGCGCTTATCACTACATTGAGTGTCAGTAACTTCTTTTCTGGCCTCGGATCATGCACAGCCTCCTGGAGGCGCATGCGCAACGGGTTTCCTCCAGTGACACACAGATGAGTCACGTCGCGCCCACGACTATAGTAGACGCAGTCGCTTCACCAGGGAGTAGTGGTGATATGGACCCTCAGGATCACACGATTGTGGAGCTTCGTCAGGGAGGTGGAAGTGTGTCGTAACAAATGAGTGATTCACTGACAACTTGTCCTATTGCATAGGTTTCCCATGATGATGCTCGTGGGGGAGCTCAGCCGACCCGTGATGAGGATGGACCTGACAGTACCGACTGGCTTGTCGAGTCACATATCTGTGTTGTTTGTTGTCATCGCGAGTCCTCTGCTTCCCATCTCATAGAGGCATAGTGTTCTGTGGCATGTTGTTCAATGTCAATGACTGGTCGTGAGCTGAGTGGCACCTGTATCATTGACTTTGCTACCACCTATCACATGACTTGTCATCGTAGTGACTTTGTCGTGCTTGGCCCCATTGCGTCAATTCTGTTTGTTTGCACATGTTCTGATCTGTCATTACTTATGATTTGTGTCCCTGCTCTTGAGATCAACGTGCTCTATGTTTGTGCATGTACCGGGATGTATTTCCCTATTAAGCACTCTTTTGACTCTGCTACTGTGATTGCTCTCAACACTCGTGCCATTGTTCTTCGTGTCTCATTTGTTGATTACCTGTATCGTGTGTCTCATTCCACGCCCTCTTCCTCCTCTCCTTCCTTCTTATCTCCACGTGTGTTTTTCACTGGTGTTCTCTCCACAACACCAGCATTTGCTACATAGCCACCTTTGCCTTATGATCTCCAACACTGTGTCCAAGCTCATTCGGACTCAGCCAGTCCTCGGTCTTGACGCAACTTCCTTCGAGAAGCCGCCCAAGACCGATTGTCCCTTCAAGGCTCAAGGTAAGATGCATTGTTGCACTTATTGTGACATTACATCATGGGCACTACCGCCGCTTGAGTTGGTCCACTCAGGTCTTCTCGGTCCCCTCTATGTCGAGTCCCTCTCAGATTAGGGATAATATTTCCTCACCCTTAATGATGAATTTACCGAGATTAGGTGGATCTACCACCTCTGTTAGAAGAGCAATGCCACTCTGGTCTGGTTTGCCTGTGGCTGGTGTTGGTTGAGCGCCAGTGTTGTCAGACCCTCCACATGTTTCACTCAGATTGTGGTGGTGAGTTCTTGGGCGTGATGGACACCTTTGCACTGCGTGGTATTCTTCACCAACTCTATGTCCCCACTACACCACAACAGAATGGGGTGTTTGAGCGCTAAAACCACATCATGGAGGATGCGGTCCGTGCCATGCAATCTGAGTATTCTTCTAGAGTCCTTTGCCTTTGAGGGGTTTTCCTTCATGACGTGGGTCTCAAACCGCATACCGCACGGTCCTCTTTTGGACCATGTCATGCCGTACGAGTTTTGGTTCGGCCATCGCGCTGGCCTCGGTCTTGCTACTGTTTGGGGGTCATTAGCGTGCATCTCATACACCAAGGACCAACTGGGGTCCAAGGCCTCACCTCGGTGTTGCATGTGTGTTTCTTAGGCATTTTCCTGCGGTCTCAAGCAGAGGACCCCGCTCTTCATCGCATCACTGAGTCTCCAGATGCTCTCTTTGTTGAGGCTCTCATGTACCGCGACCTATCCCACATTCTATTGCTGGCCGCCGACCACGTACCCACCTATGTGTTCCTAGTAGTTGGGGAAGTCTAGACCTACAGATGGGTCTTTCTGGGCCTCCTCACCTGTGGTCTGGTTTCCGGCTGATGATGATCTGGCAATAATGGCTGGCGGTCCAGTGGCCTCGTCGGCTCCCTCCGAGACACCTGATCTTGAGGCAGTCTCAGTCCCCTCTGGCACAACTGATCTCGAGCCAGTTTCAGTCCCTTCTAGCACGCTCGCTCTCATGTTATTCTCAGTCCCTTCCGGCACACCTGCTCCCGTACCAGTCTCAGTCCCTTCTGATACACCTGCTCCCGTGTTAGTCTCAGTCCCTTCTGGCACACCCGCTCACATGCCAGAATCGTTGCCTTGTAGAGCACCCATTTTGTGCCTATGCCAGTTTGCTCTGGCACACCTATTCTTGTGCCCGTGGCAGTTTCCTCAGTCACACCTGGTCCTTTTTCTACACCTACTTCCCGTGCGCGCAAGCCACCACCTGTCCATAATCTTCCCACATCCTTCCCCCTTTCTAGCGAGCCTACAGTCCCACTGGCTGTGGACCAGCCGGTTGCTGCGCAGCCAGAGGTGAGCACCTTAGCTTGGGGCTACTCTTGTGAGCCCGGTGGTTGTCTTTGACCACTAGCCTCCAGGACTCGGTGGACAGCCTATTCGACACCTGAACCCTCCACTCGTAGTGTTCATAGTGGTGATCTTGGCACAAAGGCCCTTGGTCTGAGTGTCTAGGCGGACTACACAAAGGTGCACTCGGTGTGCCCTGTTGGTCATGAGTTGGTTCTCCGAGAGTTCTCAGTAGCTTGCTACGGTGTAGCCGACCTTGTTGTGGTGAGACCGCGTCCAGAGGCATGTGTCTTAGCCACCCGGAGCTCTCCCTTTACAGCACCTGATCCAGGGACATTGAAGGAGGCACTGTCGACTGATGATGCATGATTGTGGTGTGCCTCTTGTGAGGATGAACTGAGAGCCACCCGTAAGCACGGTGTCTATGAGCTTATCAACCTCTCGCATGGGCGGAAGGGTGTACATGCAATGTGGGTCTTTCACAAGAAGGTGAAGCCTGATGGTACACTAGATCACTACAAGGCTCGCTTGACAGCCTACGGGTTCTCACAAGTTGAGGGTGTAGATTTTCCTGATGTGAACAACGCGTTCATCCATGGAACCTTAGAGGAGGAGATCTACATGGTCTAGCCATGTGGATTCGAGGTCGGTGACAAGGTCTGGCGCTTGTGCAGGACCTTGTATGGATTGAAACCATCGCCAAGGTGCTCAAACTTGGAGATCACCAACACACAAACATGTGCCGATTGCGTGCAAGATCGTGCCGACCCATCCATATTCCTTAGATGGAAAACTGAGAGCTTCACCGCCATGCTGGTCCACGTAGACAATGTCCGGATTCTGTCTGCTTCTATGGAGGCTGTGAAGGAGGCCATGGTAGTTCTTCAAGCTGCCTATAGGATGAAGGACCCAGGTTGTGCAATTGTGTTTCTTGGGATGGAGATCGTATGTGATTGACAGCAACAGACACTCTTGCTACATCAGGCACGTTACGCCCACATTGTGGGGGAGTGGTTTGTTGACCTCCTTAGTGTAGTTCCCATAGCCTCCATCTCCACCACACCTGACGGGCAGGTTGCTCTTAAGCTAGATGATCCAGCACAAGTGGGGGAGACAGTGGACGGTACCTTGTACTTGCCCCTGATTGGCTCTTTGATGTACTTGGCCACTACGACACGACCTGACATTGCCTTTGGTACAACCTCCTTGCACACTTTCCACAATGTCACTGGACAAGAGCCCTTCATGTGGCTGTGTGAGTGGTGTGGTACGTTGTCTCCACACCGTACCTCAAACTCTGCTTTCGGCAACAGTGTTAGGTAATTCCCGACGGCTACACAGACAATGAAGGGGCGTGAAGCCCTGATGGGCGCAGTCATACAAGGTACCTATTCTTGAGGGATGGCACCACTGTGTTGTAGCATAGCGCCAAGCAAGTGCATGTAGCTCATCAAAGGTTGAATATGTTACGCTAGGGATTGGGGTTGCTGAGATGGTGTGGCTATAGTGTCTGTTTTGTAAGTTATATCAATCTGTGCCTTGCATCGCTCTGTGCTTTGACAACTATAGTGCTCTTACCATTGTAGAGAACTATGGTGCATTTCATTCACACAAAAAGCACATTTCTCTTGAGCATCATTTCTTGTCTGATCTTGTGGAGCGACAGGTGTTCTCCGGCATTTGGGTCGGCACAGACATGCAGCAGGCTGACTTCCACACCAAGGCACTATTGCGTAGAAAGTTTATGGTGGCCATTCCTTTTGTCGGATTGCGCCCCTTGCCACAGAGTGGTTGAGATTGGGGTGTGTGAATATGGACTGTTGAGCATCTCGTTATGCACCTGTGTCCGTTCTGTACGTGTATAGACGTGCGTACCATCAGGGCATGGGGGAGTATTGTGATGTGAGTTGTTCCCGTCTATTTGTATTGCTTACTGTGACCAGTCTGCCGTGTCCATGCTCATGCAGATCCTTCATGCAGACCCAAATAGCACCAGAGGACGTAAGGCTGGTGGCTCGACCCACTTGCAGCAACCAGACAGCTACCACAACGTCCCACATGCTTGCTGGGGTTCTCTATAGTTCTTCTACACTCGCTGGAGTTTTCTCGGTGGACAGGGTCTTGAGCCGGATTTGCATATTATACATTGTGTGTCCATTGATTGGTGCCAGACAGGTGCATGTGACCAGTTTTAGCGCCTAGCTTGAGATTTTGTATCTCTAGGTTCAGACGATGTTGCGTTTGGATGCATATGCGCAGAGTTATGGCCAAAACAATGGTTTTGGGCCTGTTTTATGACAAACTGACATTGTTGTGTGCGTCACCTGCCGTGCGCTGCGGCAAGTATTTATGTTGTGTACTTGTCAGTTATCATCACTCTCTTCACTACTAAGCTATTGGAGCTTATGAGTCTTTACACGTTGCCCTAGCCTAACTCTTGGTGTTTCTTGCACCTGCTTGCTTGCTAGTACGCTAAACAATTGGACTGTGTTGCCACGTCTGCAACAGTAGGGCTAGGAAGCTTCCTAGCAAGTTCTCAACCACAGCTTTCCGGGTGCTCATTGGGGCGCTCTGCAGTTGTTATGCATTCCTTAGAGATTTCCTGATGGAGTGGCTTTGGAGCCCGATTTGCATGTTTTACATGATGTATTGGAACTTAGCTATCTCTATCCGACTGGGACGTGCGGGAGCTATTACCCGCCCCATCTCCTTCCGTCTCCCCAGTCATCATTGTGCCTTTTGTGTTGGCTACTATCTCTCGTGCAGCCACCACGCCAGCACCCGCATTCTTGTCTGAGATATCTAGCCATCATTCTCCGTTGTGGTCTTTGATACTGCCTCAGCCATGAGTGCCAAAATTACTGCCTCAGCTGCTTGACCACTATTTGCACCATCTGCCACCGTCGGTGTCTCCACCATCATCATTGCTCATTCCTTTGCAACCATTTTTTGCACCCACAGTAACATGTGCACTATCCCATAGAGACAGCTATCTTAATGGTGGCCTTCCAACGTTCCGAACCTCGTGCTAGCAGCCCCCACAACAACAATATCATGAAATTTGATTCACCACCTCTAGATGGGCCACCCGACAACAAGCTGAACTCACCCTGTACTATTGCAATTGAGGAAACACGTGAGATGGGGCTCCTAGAGGAAGTTTGGATAGTGTGGGATACATCTTCTTTGCGTGATGATCTTGACGTCCCACTGTGGTTTTACATGCTCTCCTCCAACTACAGGTGTGATGACATGACATGCTAGAAAGAACAGAAAAAAAATGAGATCATGGGCGGTGTACCTTTGTACACTGCCTATGCCTGAAGAGACCATGTAGAGACCATTTACTTCAAGCAGCACTTAGCGAGGCTCATGCGGTGCACCGGTGGGTGGAGGAGGAACTCCAAAATGTGCTTGAGGCCCAAAATGAATTGGCCACCGTTATAGCCAACATGCTCATGGAAAGCTTGTACACATTACCTACTCTTACTGTTGTTATGCCTACTAACGGTGGTGTGTCCTCCACAGAGGCCTTCTGGGCAAGTTGGCACTATGGCTGACACCTCCAATCCATCAATCTCTGTTGCTGCTCTTACTCGCGCCCTTCTCCCCCAGCGGCAAAAACAATTTTGAAAACTCCCCTCCTTTCTTCACCGCCAAGCTTTCCTTCTTCTTGTGGGAAACTCGTTCCAGCTTGTGGCCTTAGAGGGAAATACTCTTGGATTACTACAGTGGCCGAATTCCCTTTACCCCAAAACCTACTAAGGAAGCTTGTGCAGTTCACGCTCTTATCAACACTGGCCCAGAGGAGCTCTTTGATGACATTGGTACATACAATGCTGACCCTGCTTGCCACACTCTCGCAGATCTTGTGGGAGTGTATGCTCTCATTTGGCGTTGCAAGATAGTGGCTGGGAATGCTGTCCAAAGTGCCCTTGGTGTACAGTTGAACACGTTGCACCTGCGCTCAGATGAATCAGTGGACAAGTACTGGGCATGCAGCTTGTGCCTACTTTGTGACTTGGGCAAAGCTGCCCCTGGCCCCTTGTCTACGCGTCTCTCCACTATAGCCGGTCTCATTCCTAAGGTCCCTGAATTGTACCTGCATGTTCCACAAGCTGAGTTTGAGCATCTTGCTGCTGAGCCAGTGCCTGCCAATCCTCCCCCTGGCATTGGCCCGCTCTATGATTTCACCACGGCTTGGCTCACATACTAGAAGAGCAACCTGCAGATTAAGCCACTTCACCGAGTAGCTCTCGCGGCCGTCACCACGTCATATACCAATTCATTTGAATCGTAATCCTCCTCATCCTCCACCTCCTCTCATCGTACTACAGCTGCTCATGCTTCCCAGGGCACTGGACACGATGGCGGTGGTGGTCAGGACGACGGAAAAGGTTAAGGCCGTGTCCAACAAGCCTGTTGCTACATCCTTTGCTCTTGGAGCAGTCACCTGTTGGAAATACACTGCTTCTAGGCACTTTGCGCCCAAATGAACAGCCCCTTGTGATGAAACCCGCCTTGAATTTACAATGCAGGATCACTAGGCTTGCAGCACATCTATGTTGAAAGTTTGCCCCTCCGCATGCCCAAGTGCAGCGCCGGGAGGCACCGACAAGCCGCAAAAGAGAGGAAATTCCTCGCGGTTACACCTAGCAGCTCAAAGATTATTCAGATGCTAAATGGATGGTTGCCCCTCAAAGTTCACAAGTTGCTGAATCCGTTGCAAGTTGTTTCACCGGAATCGGATAAGTATCGAGGGAGATATGGTCTTCCAAAGTTGGGGTGTGCACGGCGGCTCTGAGAGCAGGCCGCGACTCGACTTCTAGTGGATAATCAACCAGACTGCGTAACAAAAGTACCATCTGGATATTCTGCTCCAGAAGGTCTGCCGAGGCATCCTGTGGATAATCCACCGGATCCTATACTACAGTATGTTTGAGGGACTCGGCCAAAATCCTGGCTCGGTGTCTGAAACCCATTAGTACGTTTTGTTACTCAGGGACTTGATGAAAATTCTGATGTAAGTCCGCAGACAGGTTTTAAAACCTCCTCACACCCCATCACCATACTTGAACCAAAAGACGGGGTGGTGCACCAAAACAGTGTAGGGGATCCCTACACCACGAGGAATGGGATCTGTGCCTTGGGACAGGCGCTTCACACATGAAAGAAGGCGCCACGGCGTGTGCGTGCCATGGAGGCGTTAGGCGTTTCTCTGGTGGGTGAAACCTGCGCTTTGTCAAGCATAATTTGGGCTACGCTTGGCCCAATTGCGCATGGTTTGGTGCATTGGAAAGCTCATGACAAGCCCTATAATGATCATGTTCATGTTAAAAAACTAACTCAAAATTACGTTATTCCCTTTGCAAAATGACTGTCTCTAAATTCCTGCTCACATAGCGTGAGGCGACAAGAAAGCTCATGCTCAGTCACAGATTCGTCCAAAACAGAAGACGTAAGCCACTAAAGACGATCACACCAACGTCGAGACCGCACCGTGCGGATTCTCTGACAAAGGGTTATGGGGCCACAGATCTGATTGTCTCCAAGGATTACGTCTTCCGCAGTGCACGGGATCGTCGTCGTGGACATCGCCGTAAAGTTCTGAGAACCCGTTGGAGTAGAAGCTACACAAATGGCGGACAGCCCAGGCTTTGGGCTATGGAGGTGCCAATCTGAGCTGCACCTCATGTATAAGGGGCTGTTGGATGTCATGTTGGGAAAGGAGGTGCTCGCAGAGGCGACTGTTGCGGACGCGGAAAATCAGGCCTTCGAAAAGAAGAACACGAAGGCGCTCATGCTCCTGGTATCCAGGACAGCTGAGTTGCAGTGGGGCTACTTCCAAGGTTGCAAAGCTCGCAGTCAAAGCTTGGTAAAAACTCTTTACCACCCACCAATCCACGTTGCTCACAAACAAAATCTTTGCGATGAAGCGGCTCCTCACAGTGAGAATTGAGGACGGAGATGATGTCATCTTCGCCATGCAGCAGATTGAGTCCCTTGCCTCACAATGCAATGACGTGGAGTAGACGATCGACACGAAGCTGCAGGCGATGGCCCTCCTCATGGCTCTACGTGACAGTTGAGCTCCACTCATCACCATCCTTGGAGGATTGTCAGAGGACAAGCTCACCTATGGCGCGGTTGCAGAGTACATCCGCAACAAGATCTAGCGTCGGAGCCATGGGGAGTCCTCGTCTTCCTCATCGGCCCTCGCCACCAAAACACGTGGTGGCGGAAGTGGGGGCAGAGGAAGTGGTGGAAGGGCGGTGGCAAGAAGGGCTCCAAGAAAGGTGCATGCCGTAATTGCGGCAAGGAGGGCCATTGGGCCCGTGAGTGCCCGGGGGAAGCAAAGGCCGGAGGCAAAAACACCAAGGGCAGGTCGCTCCTCAACGGCAACAAGAACCAATTCCTCAAGAAGGCAAAACAGGCGGTGCCTAGAGTCCAGGGCCGAGAAGCACACCCAAATTGAGAAGGTGGGGTTGTCACCTACCAGAAGTCCTTCAAGGCAATGGTAGTCGCTAAGGACGAAGTCGAGCTGGCGGCCGGCCAAGGGGACGTAGAGGTGGAAGTCGTGGTGGGCCGTAAGAAGGAGCTGTACACAATCCGTGATGAGAAGTACGTCCCCGGCCTGGCTGGCATCCTGAGTGTTAACCACTTGATGGACATGGGGTATGAGGTGCTCTTCCGCAAGAAAGGCACAGTGTTGCACATCGACCTTGACGGTGAGGTCGTGCTGGAGGCAAAGCGTGAGGGCGGTCTCTACATCGTGGAGACTATGGTTTTTCCTGCAGCATTGGATGCAACAGACTCGCAGGAGCGCGTCGTCAACATGGCAAAGGGAGGAAGCGCTGATCTGGAGCTCCGGTACTGACGTTTGGGACATTTGCCACCTGCAATTGTTAAGGAGATGGCAAAGTGCGAAATGGTGCATGGCCTGGTCATCGATGGTGCAGTAGATGCGGCAGTAGATGCAGCAGTGCACAAAGAGTATGAGCCTTGCATTTTGGGTAAGGCACGGTGCAAGCCGTTCAATGAGAACTCGGCTCGCGCAAAGGACGTACAGGAGGTTGTGCACAGTGACATGTGCGGACCATTCAAAACGTCGTCAAACAGCGGCTTGAGATACTTCGTTGCCTTCATTGACAATGGTAGCAGAAAGCTCTATGTGTACCTCATGAAGCGAAAAGGCAAGGTCGTGGACCGGCTGAAGGAGTACGTTGCAGCGCTGGAGAGGCAGACTGGCCAGAAGGTCAGAGTGCTACGCAGCAACAATGGCAGAGAGTACGTGGGCTCCAGCGGGTGGATGAAGCAGCAAGGCATCAAGTGGGAACCCATTACGCCGTACTCACCACAGTCCAACGGGGTGGTGGAGCGGGCGAACCAGAGGCTGCTAAACATGGTGCGGACCATGCTTGTGGATGCTAGGTTGCCGTGAGGGTTCTGGGAAGGGACTTTGCATACATCAACCTCACCCCAACAGTGGTGCTCAAGGGTAAGGGCAGTTGAAAGACATCGCAGGAGGCTTGGAGCGGGCGCAAGCCAAATGTGGTGCACCTGAAGGTGTTTTGGTGCAAGGCGCACGCAACGGTACAGGTGGCGCAGCAACGCGACAGCAAGCTAGAACCACGGGCAAAGCCATGCTTGTTCTTTGGCTACGAGAGCATGCAAAAGGCATATCTACTTGGGGACCCGCGCTTGAAACATATCATCCGCAGCCGTGACGTTGAGTTTAATGAGAAGTAGAGGTTTAGCAGCTGCAACAACAATAGGAGCTTCGGGAACACTCCAAAACAGGGGGAGTGGTTCTAGCTCATTGACTACGAGAAGGAGACGGTGGATGCGGAGGTCAATGATGCAGTGTCGGAGTGTAGTGGTGTTGCAGATGCAGCAGCCGATGTGGAGGACTCCGACGATGATGCAGCTGGACTGGAGATCTGGCGGAAAGATCCGTCGAAGGAGGCACCGTGTGTGCCAAAGTGTGCACTCCCGGTGGAGTTCACGTCCGGCGTTGGAGAGAAATCCTTCAGAGAAGCAGCCCGTCCGGTCAATGATTTGCCGGAGCGGGAGAGATCCTCCGGGAGCCGTCTATTTGATGATTCACCAAAGCGAGCAGAGTCAAAAGGATCGCAGCAAAGCGACGAGGCGCCACCAAAACTGCCGTGCCACAGCGGGAGGCAACAGAGAGCATGGAAGCATTTTGATGCAGGCATTGGTGGATGGATCGGCATGACGTGATGCATGCTAGCTATACTAGTGGAACCGACGACCGTGCAAGAGGCACTTGCATGTATTGAGGGGAAGAAGTGGGACGCCGTCATCAAGTCGGAGTTGGTGCTCATTGCCAAAAATGACATGTGGGAGCTGGTTGACAGGTCGAAAGATGCCAAGGTCATCGTCTCCAAATGGGTCTTCAAGACGAAGTTCACAAAAGAAGGTGTGGTGGACAAGTACAAGGTGCAGCTCCTGGCAGAGGGGTACGAACAACATAAGGGCAAGCACTAGGATGAGACGTCCACCCCCGTTGCTAAGTTCACAAGTATCCGGGCGATCCTTGCGGTGGCAGCCACGAAGGACATGGAGCTCCACAAAATGGACGTAAAGATGACTTTCCTCCATGGCATCATCGATAATGAATTATACTTGAAGGTGTCGGAGGCGGTGGAGGCGTCGGAGGGCAAGGTGTGCAAGCTGCGGATGTCCTTGTACGAGCTAGAACAATCGTCCCGATGCTGGTACCAACAGATGGACAGCTTAATGGCACAACTCAGCTTCAAGCGCTATTAGGCGGATCATAGCGTGTACGTGGGACGCAGCAAGAAGCTCCGTTATATTGTCGCACTCTTCGTGGACGATCTGATCTTGTGCTTCTCAGACCTGCCGAGCCTACATCAGCTGAAAGAGCAGCTGAGCAACAGGTTCTAGATGTCTGACATGGGGGAGCTAGAGTTCTACCTTGGGGTGAACATTACGCGGAACCGGAGGATGCGCGCATTTGAGTTCGGGCAGGCCAAATACGTGAGAGAGGTGCTGAAGCGGTACCACATGGAGGACTGCAAACCAGTGTGCAGTCCTTTCTCCAGGACCTGTGAACTGAGTGCGCCAATGGCGCCGCAAACAAAAGAAGAGCGGGAGGATATGCCACTGGTGCCCTACCAATCGGCGGAGGGCAGCCTCATGTACGCCATGGTGGTGACTTGACCGGACATAGCCTTCGCGGTGGGCCAAGTGATCAGGTACATGGCCGATCCAGGGCCACTACACTGGCGAGCGGTCAAGCACATCCTCCCCTACCTGCAGACGATGGGACACACGCGCCTGAGGTTCGCCGGCAAGGAGCGGGCGGACCCCTTGCGCCTGGTCTGCTACACGGATGCAGACTGCGCGAGTGATGTGGACAAGAGGATGTCCACAGCTGGCTATGTGTTCTTCCTCCCTGGTGCAGCGGTCTGGTGGTGCAACAGGAAGCAAGACTGCGTCGCCACCTTTACACTGGAAGCCGAGTACATCACAATGGCTGAGGCGGTCAAGGAGGCGGTGTGGCTCCGCAGGTTGCTGGGGGAGCTAGGTGTGCCACAGCAGGAGCCTACGGTGGTGCAAGACGAAAGCACCGCCTCCATTTTGCTGACCAATAACCCGACGCAACACGGGAGGACAAATCACATTGACCTGCATTATCACTACACATAGGACATGGTCAAGAAGGGGCAAGTGGTGATGCAGCACTGCAGCATGCACAACATGCTTGCGGATTGCTTGACCAAAGCGCAACCCGTGGACCGGCACACAATGAGCGTGGCCAGGCTTGGGATGACAAGCTATGATGGGCAGGAGGGCGCAGCGGAAGATGAGTGAGAGCAAGCACAAGAAACAGGCATGCAAGGTGCATGGGGGAGAATGTTGAAAGTTTGCCCCTCTGCATGCCCACGTGCGGCGTCGGGAGGCGCTGACGAGCCGCCAGAGAGAGGAAATTCCTCGTCGGTGGATCTAGCGGCTCAAGGATTTCTCGGATGCTAAATGGATTACTACCTCTGAAAGTTCACGAGTCCTTCAATCCGGTGGAAGTTATTTCACCAGAATTGGACAAGTATCAAGGGAGATATGGTATTCCAAAGTTGGGATGTGTGCGGCGGCTCTAAGAGCAGGCTGCGACTCGACTTCCGGTGGATAATTGACCGGACCAAGCAGCAAAAGTACAATCTGGAGATTTTGCTCCGGAAGTTCTGCCGAGGCGTCCGGTGGATAATCCATCAGATCTAGTTTTACAATTTGTTACTGAGGGACTTAGCCAAGTCCAGGCTTGGCGTCTAGAACTCATTAGTACGTTTTGTTACTCAGGGACAATCAAAATTCTGACTACAGGTCCGCGGATAGGTTTCCAAACCTCGTCACACCCCATCACCAAACTCGACCCAAAAGAGGGGGAGGTGCGTCAAAACAGTGCAGGGGACCCGTACACCACGTGCAATGGGATCTGCGCCTTGGGAAAAGGTGCTTTTCACTTGAAAGAAGGCACCACGACGTGTGCGCGCCATGGAGGTATTCAGCGTTTGTGATGTGGGTGAGACCTGCGCTTCGGCAAGCATTACTTGAGCAAAGCGTGGCCTAATTGCGCATGGTTTGGTGCGTTGGAAAGCTCATGAATAGCCCTATAATGATCATGTTCATGTTACAAAAAATAACTCAAAATGACGTCATTCCCTTTGCAAACTGACTGTCTCTAAATTCCTACTCACATAGCGTGAGACGACCAGAAAGCTCACACTCAGTCTCAGATTCGCCCAAAACAGAAGACGTAAACCACTAAAGACGATCAGATGAACATCGGGACCGCACCGTGGGGATTCTCTGACAAAGGGTTACTAGGCCACAGATCTGATTTTGTCCAAGAATCACGTCTTCCGCAGTACACGGAATTGTCGTCGTGGACGTCGCCATAAAGTTCTGAGAACCCGTTAAGGTAGAAGCTGTGCAAATGGCGCAAGAGGAGACGCAACCCATTCAAACGCATGCGGGCGGCCCAGGATTTGGGCTATGGAGGTGCCAATTTGAGCTACACCTCACGCATAAGGGGCTGCTAGATGTCATGTTGCGAAAGGAGGTGCTCGCAAAGCCGACTGTTGCGGATGCGGAAAAGCAGGCCATCAAAAAGGAGAACACGGAGGCGCTCATGCTCCTGGTGTTTGGGACAGCCGAGTCACAGTGGGGCTACTTCCAAGGCTGCAAAGGTCGCAGCCAAAACTTGGCAAAAAACCTGTGCCATCCACCAATCCAAGTAGCTCACAAACAAAATCTTTGCGATGAAGCGGCTCCTCATGGTAAGAATTGAGGAGGGAGATGATGTTATCTCCGCCATGTTGCAGATTGAGTCCCTTGCCTCACAATGCAACGACGTGGGGTGGAAGATCGATACGCAACTGCAAGCGATGGCCCTCCTCATGGCCCTACTTGACAGTTGGGGTCCACTCATCACCGTCCTAGGAGGATGGTCAGAGGACAAGCTTACCTATGGCGCGGTCACAGAGTACATCTGCAACGAGGCCCAACACCGGAGCTGCAGGGAGTCCTCGTCTTCCTCACCAGCCCTCTTCCTCACCGGCCCTCATCACCAAACCAAGTGGTGGCGGAAATGGGGGAAGAGGAAGTGACGGAAAGGGCGGCGGCAAGAAAGGCGCCAAGAAAGGTGCATGGCAGAATTGCGGCAAGGAGGGCCATTCAGCCCGTGAGTGCCCGGAGGAGGCAAAGGCCGGAGGAAAAAACACCAAGGGCAGGTCCCTCCTCAATGGCAACAAGAACCACTTCCTCAAGAAGGCCAATAGGTGGATCCTGGATTTCATGGCCGTGGAGCACACCCAGGTCAAGAAGGTGGGGTTCATCACCTACAAAAAGTCCTCCAAGGCAATGGTGGTCGTGAAGGACAAAGTCGAGACGGCGGCCGGCCAAGGTGACGTGGAGGTGGAAGTCGTGGTGGACCGTAAGAAGGAGTTGTGCACAATCCATGATGTGCAGCACGTCCCCGGCCTCACTGACATCCTAAGTGTGAGCCACTTGACGGACAAGGGGTATGAAGTGCGCTTCCGTAGGAAAGGCGCAGTGGTGCGCATCGACCTCGACTGTGAGTTCGTGCTGGGGGCGAAGCGCGAGGGCGGTCTCTATATCGTGGAGACCATGGTGGTCCCCGTGGCATCGGACGCAACAGACTTGTAGGAGCGCGTCATCAACATGGCAAAGGGAGGAAGCACTGATTTGGACCTCTGGCACCGATGGTTGGGGTATTTGGCACCCGCAACCATTAAGGAGATGGCAAAGTGCAAAATGGTACGCGGCCTTGTCTTCGATGGTGCAGCAGATACGGCAGCAGATGTAGCAGCGCACAAAAAGTACAAGCCTTGCATTTTGGATAAGGGACGGTGCAAGCCGTTCAACGAGAATGCGGCTCGCGCAAAGGACGTGTAGGAGGTCATGCACATTGACGTGTGTGGACCATTCAAAACGTCATCAAACATCGGCTTGAGATTCTTTGTCACCTTCATTGATGACTGTAGCGGAAAGCTCTACGTGAATTTCATGAAGTGCAAAGGCGGGGTCATGGACCGGCTGAAGGAGTACGCCGTAGTGGTGGATAGGCAAACTGGCCGAAAGGTCAGAGGGCTATGCAACGACGATGGCGGGGAGTACGTGGGCTCCAGCGGGTGGATGAAGCAGCAGGACATCAAGTGGGAACCCACTACGCCATACTTGCCACAGTCCACTATATCTATACATCTATGTCTACATCTACATCTATATCTACATCTACATCTATATATATCTATATCTATATCTATATCTATATCGATATCTATATCTATATCTATATCTATATCT
>SZWC01006331.1:7750-19903 GCA_023375785.1 Penium margaritaceum | reverse complement strand
CCCCCCCCCCCTTGCCGTTGTACCTTGATTCACTAACCTCAGTGCTCTAGGGGTTACTACCACTACCTCTCCCATCGCTGTGTATGTGGTCTACTCAAGTACATTCCTCGGATACTCCCTCATTGAGCAGGAGTTTTGTCGTGGTCTTGATATGTCTTTCGCTGTCTGGTGTTTTTCCTTCTTCTTTGCCACTGTTAGTCTCTCTACGCTCCCACCTGAACCACTAATAGTTTGTGACGCATGTAACGCTGCCAACTCCACTTTGTGGGAGACGTCAAAGAAATAAGAGCTTGATGCTCTCTCTGAGCATGATGTCTATGAACTACTAGATCTTCCACCAAGTTGGAAGGCGGTGACAGCCAAGTGGGTGTACCGTCAAAAGCTGAAGCCAGACAACACTTGATTGGTATAGATATCGGCTACCTGTTAGAGGGTTTTTTTCAAATCATCGGCATTGACTTTGATGAGACGTTTACTCCAGTCGGTAGATACACCAATGCGGGAGCCCTCCTCAGATTGGTGGCCCAACATGACAGGGAGTTGGAACATGTGGATATCAACAACTTTTCTTCATGGCAAAATTGACAAGGAAATCTACATGGTTCAACCCCCTGGATTCACACATGGAACCAATAGAGTGTGGCATCTCCGCAAAGCCCTCTACGGGCTCAAGCAGTCCTCTTGCTGTTGGAATAAAGAAGTTACCTCCACGGTGGAAAAGGGCAGTTTTCAGAGGAGCATAGTTGACCTTGGTTTGTTTTTTAGTGCTCCCTCCACTCCTGTGGTAGCCATTCTTGTCTATGTCAAGAATCTGTTAAGTGCATCCCCCAACTCTATTGATGTATGTTATGTAAAGACACTCTTGCAGTCGGCATACAAGATGAAGGATCTTGGACCTACTCGTGTCTTCTTGGAAATGGAGTTGGAACACGACTGCTTGATACACACCCTACATGGCTACGTTTGTTTGCAGTCTAGTGGAGCACTTTGCATCTCAACTTTCCTCAGTTCCTTCTGCATTCACCCCCATGACCCCACCAGGCCAGACACTGATGAAATCACTGGATGTGTCTAAGCTTGGGGAGATGGTGGATGTAACTTACCACCTAAGGGTGATTGGCTCCCTGATGTACCTTGCCACCACCACTTGTGTTGATGTCACTTTTGCTGTGAACTTTGTCTCCCAATTCTGTTAGTGTCCTATCGAGTGTCACCTTGAGCATGCACTCTGCATAGTGCACTACACGCTCTCTACAGCGAGTACATGACTGTACTTTAGGGCACAACCCGCGGTCATCGTGGATGGGTTTACCAACAGTGACTAGGCACATGACACCAATGCACAGAGTAGGACCAGCTACGTCTTTCTGACTGGGAGAACTGCTGTGTCTTGGAAGAGAGACAAGCAAGGTTGCGTAGCTGACAGTACATTAGAGGCTGAGCATGTGGTCCTTGGTTCAGGTCCATGTTGCCTTAGGGGAGTTGAAGTCAACCCCCAAGTCGAAAGTCTAAAGTCGAAAGTCGGCATTCTGGTCTCCCAAGTCGGAAGTCAGTTTTGTTCCAAGTATGAAACAATCAGTTTTGGGGCTGCTAAGTCCATGGCTAGGCCTAGTTTGGTCAAAACCCAATGTTTGGCAGCTGAAAATCCCACATACATAGACTAGCACCTTGCAACATTCACTTTCATACATGGCTTTTGTTACTTTGCTTTCTAAGACTGAACTACATGGCCACTGTAGCCGTGTGAATCATGGTGAAACCAGCCATGTGGAACTAAATCCTTGACTCTCACATCAGGTATCAATTTGGTTCCTTGCATTTTCATCAATGCAGTCATTCACTCTTTGAAGCATTCATGAGAGCAGAGACACTTCATGCATCTTCAATGCAATGTAAAAGAGGCATTGGGGAAAAAACATCATTGAGGAAGAAGGATTGTTGCTAAGAAAAGAGCAAGCTCTTGCACAATACCAGCCATACATCTGCATAATCTCACTAGCCATGGTTGACCACACAGGTACGCTTTGGGGGTGACCCTCCTGCAGGTTTGTGGCATGTAATACGTGAGTCTCTGGAGGCGTTTGGTGGGCTAGCCACCAGAATCTCCACCTCCACATCCTTGCGCTTCCTGACTCCTTGCTTGAGGACTCTACTGACTTCTTCCACATCTTCTAAACCCTCTCCATCCTTTTCATCTTCCTCTTCAGTGTCGTCCCCATCCTCCTCTTCCTCATCTCCTTCTTCATCACTGTCTCCTCACCATCAAGTCCATCCTCCCCTGATTGAACTCCTATTGCACCACCTACAGCCCCTGGAGCTGCTCCATCTCCAACACCACTTGCTGCACCACCTTTTGCACCACCTGCTGCACCATCCTCTCCACTACCTGCTGCACCACCATCTGCTGCACCGGCTCCTGCACCACTTGCCCCACCAGCCCGTGTCCCATCTGCAGTGCTAGCTTCCTCATCACTCAGTGCCGCTTCAGCAACAGCTGGCTTCCACTGCACCTCCTCTCCTTCTACTGCTATGTCCCCTTCTGTCTCACTTTCACTCTCTTCTGCCTCTTCCTC
This sequence comes from Penium margaritaceum, assembly GCA_023375785.1. NCBI lineage: Eukaryota > Viridiplantae > Streptophyta > Zygnematophyceae > Desmidiales > Peniaceae > Penium > Penium margaritaceum. The sequence goes on along the minus strand of SZWC01006331.1, from coordinate 17,330 downwards.
TACTAGCATCTGAATGTCAGCTACAAGCTTCTTCCCTTTCACCTTGCTGTACATGCGTGTGAGGCGGACGTTCACACGCACTAGGAGCTCCAGCGTTCTTACTAGAGGACAAGCTGGAGGCTTTGAGCTGAGGCAAGACCCTGGGTGTGCTAGTGTGATCTGTCTTCTCTGTTTGCAGGTAAACATCGGCTAGAGGGGTAAACAACAGAACTACACCTTGAGACCGGTAGCAGACATCAGCCAACATCAGCCTACATCGGCCTCAATGTAGCAGAGACGCAGAAAGCAGAAAAGGGCAGCTAAAATAGCTGGCCCATCAGGAGCAGTGGGGGCTGCCGCAGGACAGTCCTCAAACTCAACAGGGGCTGTAGGGCAGTCCTCAAACTCAACAGTGGCTACCGCAGGGCAGACCACTGGAGCAGTCATGATTTCTACTGCACTGCTGCAAGGTCTGGGACCTTTGGGAGGAATCCCCATTTTCAAGGGGAATGACTTCCCGCTTTGGAGATGGCAGTTTGAACTCGCAATGGAAGTGTGCAGCTTTATGAAGCTTCTTACGGGAGAAGAGAAGGTTCCCAAAGAGGGTACACCTGAGCACGAGGCATGGATGGAATGGAACAATATTGTCATGTCATTCCTCAGCAATGCGGTAGCCAAGAAGTATGTTCCCATCATTGCAAGGTACACGCTGGCTTCCGATGCTTGCGACGAGATCAAGAGTGTACACCAGTTAACCTCCCTTGCAAACAGATTGTTCATCCTACAAAGGCTCATCAGTATGCGGGTGACTGAGGGGGAGTCAATCCCAGAATTCCCACAGGAGTTTGAAGGAATCTTTGGCAAGGCTCACCAGATGAACTAGGACCTCAAAAACATGCAAGCCATGATCCTCGTCATGGCCGTACCGGAGAGATGGAGCCCAATCATCATCGTCATGCGCGGTTGGAAGGAGGATGACCTGACGTACACGGCAGTTCCCGAGTACGTGCAAAACGAGGCTATACGCCGCAGCGGAAGTGAGGCTAACTTCTCAGCCTATGCTGCATGCTACGGTGGCCGCGGGAGTAAAGGATCAGCCTCTGGTCAGAAAGGCGGCAGCAGAAGTGGTGGCGGTGGAGGCAAAAATGGCGGCAAGGCTCCCAAGTGACAGGGCAACTGCCGCAACTGCAGCAAACCTGGGCACTGGGCAAGAGAGTGCAGGTCGCCAAAGAAGGAAGACGGCGGAAGCGGTGGGAACAAAGCCAGCAAAAAGGGTGGCAAAGAAGCCACCAACATGATGGCCCAAAGCACGCCTCCAACAAAGGGAGCGGCGCTGCTTAGGCCAGGAGCCTTTGGGCTCGACTCCAAAACTGATCACCACTTTAGCAACGACAAGGCTGGATTCATCTCCATCTGCCCCAGTGATCGACGGTTCAGATGCGCAAACGTCAGCATTGTGAACTTAAACGGTGTTGGAGACAAGCTGGTGAGCATCAATCTTAATGGTGCAGAGAAGGATCTCTGGTTGCGTGACATAGCCTACATGCCATCCTTTGCGGCAAACCTACTGTTTGTGTAAAAAATCACGGAAAATGATATGACGGTGGTGTTCACGTAGAAGAGGGCGTTCGTACAGGAACGAGGACATCAAGGTCCTCTACACCAACAAAGTTCTTGTAGCACAGGTCCCATGGGTTGATGGGCCCTATGTACTGCAGACAACCACAACAGAAACCTCAAAAGATGATGGTCATGCACGTGCGGCGGAGGCAGTGGTCTCGGCACCAACAGAAGAGAGCACACCAACAAAAAATCAGAAGGCATCCTTTGTCGCAAAGGATGAAGACGCTGAGCTCTGGCATAGACGTTTTGGGCACGTTGCAAACAGCATGCTCCAAGTCATCCAGCAATAGCAGCTGGTCTAGGGCATGGAGGGATGCAAGAAGGTTGCGGATGGGTGTGACAGCCTATGTGAACCTTGCCTCCAAGGCAAGACCAAGAGAAATTGCTTTGAGTGCAACAGAAGCCGTGCAAAAACAGCCCTCGACCTGATTCATACCGATGTGTGCGGACCCTTTTCCATGGCGTCAATCGGTGGTAGCAAGTACTTCCTGACCTTCATCGACGACCACAGCCGCAAGGTGTAGACCTACTTCCTCAAAACCAAGGGAGAGATTAGAGAGGAGTTGCAGGATTTTGCCGCCATGGTGGAGGGACAAACTGGAAAGAAGGTCAAGGAAATGCAAAGTGACAACGGCGGAGAGTATGAAGCATACAAGGGTTGGTTGCGGCAACACGGGATCAACCACCATCCTACAATGGCCTACATGCCGCAAAGAAATGGCGTGGCCGAGCGGATGAATCAGACCATCCTCGGCATGGTACGCAGCATGATCTTTGATGCAAAACTCCCACCGCGCTTCTGGGCGGAAGCGGCAAGAACGGCATGCTACATTGTCAACCTGACTCCTGTGGCTGCTCTTGGCAGGCGCGGAAAGAAAAGGGCAAGCAACAGATGATGCCACAAGAAATATGGTCAGGGAAGAAGCCGGACGCATCACACCTCAAAGTCTTTGACTGCACCGCATGGGCAGAGGTCCAGGCGGGAGAGGGTGGCGGCAAGTTGGATGCACGAGCGCGTAAGTGCGTGATGGTGGGCTATGAAACAGCCCACAAGACCTTCCGCCTATGGAACATGGCAGCAATAAGGCTCATCACCAGCTGGTACGTGACACTTGATGAGAGGAAACCAGGAAAGGAAGAGATGCTTGATCCCACGCAAGGTACAAAACAGGGAGAGTGGTTGGTGCTGCTAGAGTCAGGAGATCAAGCTCATGAATACTGGCAAGTGGTGTCAATGCGACAGACCGTGGAGAAGAGTGGTGGTGCCGGGTGAGCGGCTGCGCAGGCTGACGCAACGTCAGGCTCCGACACATAGTCGGAGACGTTCGAGGCCGCCGAGACTAGCTCAGAGGCTAGTGGCTCTTCACCAGACAAAAAATTCACTTCAAGGTTGCTAGCACCACATGAGCAATAGCAACGTAAAGATGAGGCAACAACAATGCAGCGTCGCAGCAAACGGCATAGAAAACAAACGCCAAAATACGATGCTGACATCGGAAGCTGGAGTGGACTGAGCCGGTCCTGTCTGGCTCAAGGAGAGCAACTCACTTTGGCTGAGGTGCTGGTAAGGTCCGATTCAGCCAAATGGAATTAGGCGGTGGACAGCGAGCTCGCATCCATCGAAGAAAATGGCACCTGGGTACTGGTGGACAGACCCTCTAACGCTCAAGTGGTGGGCTCCAAGTGGGTGCTCAAGCTGAAGCGGAAGCAGATTGGGAACATCGACAAGTACAAGACGAGTGTCATGGCCAAAGGATTCTCTCAGCGTGTAGGGTTTGAGTACAATGAGACATTCGTACCGGTCGTCACGTTCACCTCCATCAAGTCCCTGCTGGCCGTCGGTACCGCCAAAGACCTAGAGATCCACCAGATGGACATAAAAACAGCTTTCCTTTATGGGAAGTTGGACAAAGAGGTGCTGATGCAAGTGCTAGAGGTGCTGGATGCACCCGTCGGAAAGGTGTGTTGGCTAGTGAAGGCATTGTATGGGTTGAAACAGGCTCCACGGATCTGGTACAAGGAGATGGACAACTTCATGGCTAAGATCTCCTTCGCGCACTACAAGAATGACCCCAACGTCTATGTGCAAGAGGACGAACATGGCTTGCTTCTCGTGGCATTGTACGTGGATAATCTAATCATGTGTTCTTCCTCGCAGGAGGCCCTTACAGACCTCAAGAAAAATCTGGGCAGCAGGTTTAAGATGAAGGACATGGGTCCTCTTGAGTGCTACCTTGGGATCGCTGTCCACCGCAACCGCAAAGCAAACACACACACAAGCAGGCACCATTGAGCTCAACCAGACCAGGTACATCATGGACATCTTGAAACGCTATAACATGGATGACTGCAAACCCATCAGCACCCCCATGGCCTCTGAGTGCAAGCTCTCCTCCTCCATGTCACCAAGCAATGAGGCAGAGCGACGGGAGATTCAAAACATCCTGTACCAGTCTGCCGTCTTGAGCCTCATGTATGTGATGGTGGGGACGCGACCTGACATCGCTTACACGGTGGGTCAGGTAAGCAGATTTGTGGCAAATCTTGGACCACAACACTGGCAAGCCGTGAAGCGGATCTTCCTCTAAAAGGCCTGGCATGTGGGACTTCGGTTCAGAGGTCTGGAAGGATCAGACTCGATGCGACTGACGTGCTACAGTGACGCTGACTGGGGAGGGCAGATTGACGTCAAGAAGTCTACCTCAGGCTTCGTCTGCCTTCTCAACGGTGGTGCGGTCTTGTGGGCGAGCAGGAAGCAAGACTACGTCTCGCTTTCTACTGTTGAGGCGGAATACATCGCACCCTCAGAAGTGTGCAAGGAAACACAGCATCTTTGCATTTTTCTCGATGAGTTCAAAGCACCATAAGAAGACGCAAAAATGATCTGCATTGACAACCAGAGCGCCATTGTTATGGCGGAGGATGACACGATCTCCCGGCGTACGAAGTACATTGACATTTGGTACCAGTACTCACGTATCCTTGTCGCCAAGGGTGTCGTGGAACTAGAGCACGTCAAAACCAAGAAAATGCTTGCCGACTTCATGACAAAGCCACTAGACAGCGACTCGCATGTTGCAGGCCCTCGAGGAATCAACATGGTGGATGCACGAGATGATAACTAAAGACCAATGCATGTAATTGCACAAAAACAATGTAGAGCTATGGGCTCATGCAAAAGAAGATTACCACAGCAAGTGGCCAGAGGTACAAGGGAGAGATTGTTGTTCTTTAATGTTCCTTGGCCACTTCTATGTCTTAGTGCATAGGTTGGGCATGCACTGCTCCCTTGGAGTAAGTCCCCCAAACCTTGTCCGTGGTGTAAGTCCAGGCAAGACACCAGAAGTGTAGCACAACGAATAGCACGTTCGACGTAGGAAAACTAGGTCCTGTGATCAAGTCTTGATGTGAGGGGGAAGTTTTTTGGCCAACACACGGAAAGTTTCCTAGACCTTTCTCCATGCATGAGGATGTGCCACTTGGCAGTCCGTGGATGCACCAATTGATGAATTGATGAGGTGGCCTGGATTGCCCACCTCCAAAATTCCCACTACCCAAACACCTTAGATGTTAGGGCTATGACTATATGTACCAGGCTCATTCCTCATTCTTAACATACAAACTGGCCTTAGATGGTCCTCACATAGGTGCCCAACTAAGAAACAATATGAAGAAGGCACTGGTTGGTCTAAGCCCCAGGAGTTAGTATTTGACTAACAACTCGCGCAAAAGTGACCAAGTGTTAAGTTACTAACAAGTGACTGCCTAGGAACTCCTCAGTGAAGAACCGTGATCCTAAGGGTGATATCGCCTCCTAGCTAAAATGCTAGGAGCGGACAACAGGTGTTGTTCTGATGTGAGCCGCCACTGTCTCTTTGTACAGCTTACTGTGACCACTTCGTCGTGTCCATACTCGTGCAGACCCTTGATACAGACCTAGCTGGCGCCGGAGCACCAACGAGTGGTGGCTCCACCCACGAGCAGCTGCCAGACAATCGCCACAACATCCCGGGTGCTTGCCGGGGTGCTTTGCGGTTTTTCTACAGACGCTAGAGTTTTCTCAGTGGGCTGCCTGTTGAGCCCGATTTGCATGTTTTGCAATGTCTATCAACGGATCGATGCCGGACTTATGCGTGTGACCAGTCGTAGCGTCCGGCTCAAGATTCTGCATCTCTAGATTCAGACGGTGTTGCACTCTCCTACATCAGTCCCCTCAAGCACACCCGATCCTGAGCCAATGTTAGTCTCTCCTGTCACTCCCACTCCCATGCCTGCACTTGTTTCACCTACGGCTATGGCCCAGCAGTTTTCTTCGCAACCTGAGATGAGCACCTCTGCATTGGGCTACTCTTGCGAGCCCGGCGGTCCTCACCGACCACTGGCCTCTAGGGCTCAGCGGACTGCTGACTCGGCATCTAGATGCCTGGCTCGTATTGTTGAGAGTGGCAAACTAGGCACAAAGGCCCTTGTCCAAAGGCATGTGTCTTAGCCACCCGGAACTCTCCCTCAACGACACCTGATCCATGCACGTTGAAGGAAGCACTCTCAGGTGAGGATGCACACTTGTGGAGTGCAGCTTGTGAGGATAAGTTGAGAGTCATCCGTGAGCACGGGGTCTTCGAGCTTGTCGACCTCTCGCTTGGGCGGAAGGCTGTACATACCACGTGGGTCTTTCCAAGAAAATGAAGCCTGATGGCACACTGGATTTCTACAAGGCTTTCTTGACGGCCAAGGGATTCTCACAGGTTGAGGGTGTAGATTTCATTGACGCCTTTCCACCCGTTGGCCGCATGACCACCGCTCGCACTCTGTTTGGGGTTGTTGATCACCATTACTAGGAGTTGCACTACATGGAAGTGAACAACACATTCCTCCATGGCACGTTAGAGGTGGAGATCTACATGGTTCAGCCACCTGCATTCAAAGTCGCTGACAAGGTCTAACGCTTGCGCAAGGCCTTGTACGGTCTGAAACAATCACCCGGGTGCTGGAACTTGGAGATCAGCGGTACACAGACACGTTTCGGTTACGTACACAGTGACGCTGACCCGTCCCTCTTTCTCAGAAGCATAGCTGAGAGCTTCACCACAATCCTGATCTACGTGGACGACCTTCTCATTGTGTTTCCTTCGATGGACGTTGTGAAGGAGGCCAAGGCAATCCTTCAGGCTGCCTATAGGATGAAGGACCTTGGTCCTGTAGTTGTCTTTCTTGGGATGGGGATTGTGCGTCATTGTCAGTGACGAACACTCTTGTTGCATCAGGCACTTTACGCACGCGTTGTGGAGGAGCGGTTTGTTGACCTCCTTAGTGCAGTTCCCACAGCCTCCACCTCCATCACACCTGATGGGCAGGATGCTCTGAAGGTGGATGATCCAGGAGACTTGGGGGAGACAGTGGACGTGACCCTGTACTTGCGCCTGATTGGCTCTTTGATATCCTTGGCCACCACCACACGACCCAACATTGCCTTCGCCATCAACCTCCTTGTGCAGTTTTCACAATGTCCTTAGGCAAGAGCCCTTCATGCGGTGGTGCGAGTGGTGTGGTACATGGTTTCCACACTGTACCTTGGACTCTGCTTTCAATGGCAGTGTTCGGTGGTAGTCGACGGCTACACAGACAGTGACTGGGCGTGAAGTCCTGATGGGCGCAGTCGCACAGGCTACGTGTTCTTGCTTGGTGGCACCACTGTGTTGTGGCATTGCGGCAAGCAGGGTTGTATTGCATGTAGCTCATTGAGGCTGAGTATGTTGCTCTGGGGGCTGGGGCTGCTAAGGGGGTGTGGCTGCAACGTCTGTTTTGTGAGTTGCGTCATTCGATGCCTTCCGTTGTTCTACGTTGTGACATCCAAATTACTCTTGCCATTGCAGAGAACTCTGGTGTGTTTTAGGCATGCACAGAGCACATTGCTGTTGATAATCACTTTGTCTGTGATCTTGTGGAGCGAGACATGATCTCCGTCATCTCTGTCTGTGCGGACATGCGGCAGGCTGACTTCTTGACCAAGGCACTTGCACGCGGAAACTTCATGGTGGCCATTCCTTCTGTCGGGCTTCGTCTCTTGCCTGAGAGTGGCTGAGAGTGGGGTGTGTGAGCATGGATTGTTGAGCATCTTGTTGCACACCTGTGTCAATTTTGCTCGTGTATGGACATGCATACCATCAGGTCATGGGGGAGTGTTGTGATGTGAGCCGTCCCTGTCTGTTTGAACAACTTACTCAGACCACTCGATCGTGTCCATGCTCGTGCAGATCCTTGATGCAAATGCAGCTGGCGCTGGAGCACCGACGAGTGGTGGCTCCACCCACTAGCAGGCGCGAGACAGCTGCCATGATGTCATGGGTGCTTGCCGTGAAGCTTTGCGGTTTTTCTGTAGACGCAAGATTTTTCTCGGTGGACTGGCTCAAGGGCCCGATTTGTATATTTTGCATTGATTATCCATGGATCAATGCTGGACTTATGCGTGTGACCATTTGTAGCGTCTGACTCAAGATTCTGCATCTCTAGGTTCAGACGGTGTTGCATTTGGATACATGTGCGCAGAGTTACGGCCAAAACAGAGGTTTTGGGCTGGTTTTATGACAAACTGACACTGTTACGCGCGTCACCCGCCGTGCGCCGCGACAGCTTTTTATGATGTGTGCTTGTCAGTTGTTATCTCTCTGTATTACTAAACTATTGAAGCTTATGAGACTTTGCGCATCTCCCTAGTCTGATGAAGTTACCCGTCAGCTTCCTAGGTGAATGGTGTGTGACGAGGCAGGTGAGCATGAGAGAGCATGAGGCACGCCATGGATGCGGTAAAATCTTGCCTTAGAACTCACGATACACCAAGATAGTTAGAGTGAGGGGAGCGAGCGAGCTAAGCATCGGTGAGCACACACTCGCACCGAGCATCACGTTTGGGTGAGCAAGTGCCGCCACCCGGGGGTTGAGCCCGACCACTCGGATTGAACGGAGGGTGGCTACTCACCAATGCACGGTCCAGACCGGCACAGTGGCCCCCTAAGGATCAGCACCTGGGAAATATACAACTCCCCCAAAACACTCAAAGGAAAGAACAGCAGCCCGTTTCCCCAGAGGACACTCCTGGATCCAGCAGTAGCTTCATGACGCCAGAGGCTCCAGTCACATCTGCTCCATCTCCCAGTCATGCTGAGCAACAAGGCTGAGAAGAGCCCTGGCTTGTCAACCGGCCTGAGGCTAACGGACTAGAAAACAGGGCCCACACAATAGCACCTGTCGTCCGCTCCTAGCATTTCAGCTAGGAGAAGATATCACCCTCAGGATCACGGTTCCACACTGAGCAGTTCCTAGGCAATCACTTGCTAGCAACTGTGTCCACTTAACACTTGGTCACTTTCGCGCGAGGTGCTAGTCAAAGACTAACTCCTGGGGCTTAGACCAACCACTGTCTTCTTTATACTGTTCCTTAGTTGGACAACTCTATGAGGAGAATCTAAGGCCAGATTGTGTAATTAGAATTAGGAATGAGCCTGGTACATATAGTCATAGGCCTGGCTTCTAAGGTGTGTGGGTATTGACACTTTTGGGGTGGTCACTCCACATCACCTCACCAGTCCGCCAATTGGCGCATCCACTGACCGCCAAGTGGCGCACTCTCCTCATGCATGGAGAAATGTCTAAGAAACTTCCCCTGTGCTAGAAGGTCAAAAAACCTCCTGCGCACCTCAAGGCTCGATCGCAGGACCTGTTGTCCCTAAGTCCAACATGCTATCCGTTGCGCTACACTTCTGGTGTCTCGCTTGGACTTGCACCACGAAAAAGGTTTGGGGGACTTATTCCAAGGGAGCAGTGCATGCCCAACCTGTCCGTCAACCCATAGCAGTGGCCATGGGGCATAGAAGAACAACAATCTCTCCCTTGCACCGTAGGCCACCTGCTGTGGTAGTTTTCTTCGGCATGAACCTGTAGCTCTAGGTTGTGTTTGTGCAGGTCAGTTTTTTTTTTTTTT
>SZWC01006330.1:95573-107131 GCA_023375785.1 Penium margaritaceum | reverse complement strand
CCGAGCGCATCCTCACCCATGTCGCCCGATGGCCAGGTGAAGCTGAAGAGTCCTGACCCAGCTGTTGTGGGGGAGCCAGTTGACGTGACCACGTACCTGCGAGTCATCGGGTCACTGATGTTCCTGGCGACGACGACGCGTCCAGACATCGCGTTCGCCGTCAACCTCCTGGCCCAGTTTTCTCAGGAGCCGCGTCACCTCCACCACGAGGCCGCGATCCGAGTACTGCGCTATGTCGTCTCGACTCCTCGGCGAGGTCTCATGTTCCGCCGTCAACCGTCTGTTGTCGCAGTGGGCTACACCGACAGCGACTGGGCCGGCAGTCCGGACGGTAAGAGTCGCACAGGCTGGATCTTTCTGATTGGCGGCACGGCTGTGTCTTGGTGCAGTGGCAAGCAAGGGTGCATTGCACGCAGCACTGCTGAGGCTGAGTACGTGGCTCTTGGATCAGGCGCGTGTGAGAGTGTGTGGTTGCGTCGTCTGCTGTCCGAGTTGCGCCAGTCTGTCCCATCCATCACGTTGCATTGTGACAATGAGAGTGCCATGGCCATCGCCGACAATGACGGCGTGCATCACACACGCACAAAGCACATCAACGTTGAGTATCACTATGTGCGTTCATTGTTGCATGACGGCAGCATCAGCATCGTGTGGGTTGANGGTCGGCGTACGTCCTTGAGTGGCTCTCTCTTTATCTCTGCCTGCGTCTCTGCATGCCCTGGGGGAGTCTGGATGTTGACCGTGTCCCTGTCCGCCCATGTGCACTACGCCTGTGAGTCATGGGAGAGTGTTGGTTTTTTTGCATCTCTCATTGTGCTCTGTTGTGTCCTCCCGGCTTGTGTACATCGGCGTGCATATGACTGACGGCGAGACTCGACGCTGATGGAGTGTCGTCCGGTGGAGCCGACGCACGCTGAGGTCTTCTCGCAGTTCGCTGGAGCCTCCTCTCTCCGGCGACGCGCTCAGCTCCATCGGCAGGCCTCCTCGGCGCTCGTGCTGCCGGCGGTCATTGACACCGCAGTTGCTGCTTGCATGCGTCCAGCGCGTCCCATCGCGTCTGCATCGTCATGCACTGCCTAGGGTCCCAGTTGCATGTTGCATAGCCGTGTTTGGCAGCATAAACCATCGTGGGCACTATCCGGGTTTAGGCTGCCATAACTCCTCGCTACTATTTTTCTAGCAGATTCTGACCGCACGGCTGCGTTCGCAGCGTCGGTATTATGGTATGGTCCAGTTTTCAGGCAAAACGGACGACGCCCGGGTTTTGGGCTGTCGGCTGCCTGGCAGGCCTCACCGAGAAAACCTGCCAGCCTGAACTGAAATATTTTCTGATTGGCTGATGAACTGAGTAACAAGCTCTACAGAGTTGGGGGGGGGCTAGAACTTGGAGGAGTCCCCCATTGCTGTTCATTATTCATTCCTAATCAGTCATTATCAGTTTTCAGCTGCTTTCTGGCGCTAACTCTGGCGCGCGCGTTTCTGAGTAACAAAACCCAGAGCTTCCAGACTTAGACTCTAGAGCAGCAGACTGAGGGGGCAGCTGACTTAAGCAACGAGCGTGGAAGCCCGCANTAGCAGATTCTGACCGCACGGCTGCGTTCGCAGCGTCGGTATTATGGTATGGTCCAGTTTTCAGGCAAAACGGACGACGCCCGGGTTTTGGGCTGTCGGCTGCCTGGCAGGCCTCACCGAGAAAACCTGCCAGCCTGAACTGAGCTATTTTCTGATTGGCTGATGAACTGAGTAACAAGCTCTACAGAGTTGGGGGGGGGCTAGAACTTGGAGGAGTCCCCCATTGCTGTTCATTATTCATTCCTAATCAGTCATTATCAGTTTTCAGCTGCTTTCTGGCGCTAACTCTGGCGCGCGCGTTTCTGAGTAACAAAACCCAGAGCTTCCAGACTTAGACTCTAGAGCAGCAGACTGAGGGGGCAGCTGACTTAAGCAACGAGCGTGGAAGCCCGCATGCTGCATCAACAATGCTGCTGCCCCAACCTGCTGCATAGTTTCTTTCAATCCCGATGCACTGTACAAAAGCAGCATTTTTGTCGGCATGTGCTTAATTGTGCACGCTCTCATTGTTGGTACTGGCTCTAATACATGCTCGCAAGTGACCTCTTGACTTCGTTCACACGCACGCACACACATTATCACTGAAAGTGATTGATCTGAATTGAAGTTCTCAGGTGCAACGCTGATGTACACATTATGGAGCACACAACATTGGATATATATTGAAGTGCTGAAATGGCCGCCACAACATCCATCTTAGATGTGTTAGGAGCTTGACTGCTTTGTGTTTTCATGTAGCATGTGTAGTACATGAAAGCATGCATCCACATACGGTTGTGGTCGATGTGGTTTTAATTGATTTAGTCATGCATGCGACAAACAGGTGATGGTAGGTTGCTGATTGGCACCACACGATAGGGTTTTCTCGGCGTGTCCTACACCACTACAAGCTCGCTTGCTTCTTGGTCAAGTTAGATCCCAGGATGGCGTCCGGGCGCCACGTTCATTGCGAGTGGGTGGCCCGGTGAATTAGCGCGTATAATTGGAAATAATTTTAAGGGCATGCAGGCCCATGCAAAACGAACATGAGCTCTGTGTGTGAGTGCGACGCAAGACGGCAAGAATTTTGCTAAGTCTGGAACGCTGAATATAAAGAACAAGGAGAGTTTACAAATGAGCCCCTAGCGGGCTTATATAGGGGCGCCGGCAGCTAACCGCACCGGGACCCGTCACCCCTGTTGAACCCAAATGAGTCAACAGGGAGAACACACTGCATACACCACGAGAGCAACAAAGGTGGTCTCCTCGAGGCACCGGAATTGCTCTCCGAGTGCCCGGGTCTCGACCACCGAGAAAATATGAGCAGTGCCAAAAAATCTCGGAATCAACGTCCAGACATCACAGACGGCTTTCCGAACATCGGAAGCCCCACAACAACCATCGGGTCTCCTCGTCGCACCGGTACAATCAACCGGGTGCGCGGGTCTCAACCCATCGAGAAAACTCTCCTACCCTTTGACTGTTGTTGTGTGTGTCGTACACAGCTTACGGTGACCCCTCGGCTCATGTCCATTCACGTGCAGATCCCTGAGACTGGCGACGGCGGCAGCAGGTTGGCAGCCGGTGGCGACGGGCGCCCAGAAGACTTCCGTTTTTTGTAGACTCATACTGTGTCAAAGCACGGCGGCATGCAGCCTATCAGAATGTAGATCTCGTTGACGTGGCCGTTCTGGTTCAAACGGCTCGTCGTTCTGACGTGTCTGCAGGGAATTGTGACCAAAACTGTGTTTTTGCCATTGTTTTGTCCCGCTAGAAAAAGAGCGCCGTTGTGCGCCGTGTGTGTGTGTGTGCATCCACTAGGTCCGTGGCACTATTTAGGTTGGCGAGACCTCAGTTGTCATTTCTCTCTGCACATTTCAAACATTTGCAGCTTCTGACACTTGTGTTTGTGTCCCTACCCAACCCCTTGCTGTTCTCACCTCCACCTGTGCGTGCTAGTGAGTTAGCTAGCTGGCTTGCGTTGCCACGCCAACGACAGCAGTGCTAGGAGCTGTCTCTCATGGTATCATTGCAGCGAGCCAGTGCTCGCATAGCTGCGCAGCAGAGACGCAGCAGCCGAAGAAGTCGTGAGCAACCGCAGCCGTTGCCTTGAGGAGAAGCAGCAACAGTGTCCACGGTCTCGGCGGGAGGTCCTGGGAGGGCCCACCACCACTTCGACCGCTTTTTATAAAATCCGCGGTCAATCCGCGGTCGTTCCGCGGTCCACTCGCGGTCGTTCCGCGGTCGTTCCATGGTGCTCCGCGGTGACAAAGCATCCGCGGCGGGCGCGACAACCGCGCGACCGCGTCGGAACACGCGTCGAGTGCCGCGGAGGCACTCGGCGTTCCGAGTTCGTCACCTCGCGGTGACGTCGCCACTGCAGATCCGCGGTGTTCCGCGGATCCGCGCATCTCCACCACGGCACCTCCGCGGCGTCTTCAGAACACACCGGCGCCACTCGCCGCAACTCCACGGTCGCAAGTCCGTGGCACACCCTTCGCTTGCAGAACGCGAGCGCTGCGCGGCGGGTGCGGAACGTGCTGACCGCGGAACCTCAGCAACTCGCGGCATCTCGCCGCGTTCTACAAACGGCACGACCGGCACTCCGCGCCCAACCGCGGAACTCCCGCGGTGCTTTGCCTGACCGCGGTCGTCGGCGGCAAAATCGCGGTAAAACCGCGGTACTCCGCGATAATCCGCGGTAATCCGCGGTAATCAGCGGTAATCCGCGGTGATCCGCGGTGAGCTTCCGCGGTGAAGTTCACCGCGGAAGGTATCCGCGGAGACGCTCCGCGGAGGTATTCCGCGGGGAGGAAGTTCCGCAGAGGGGCGGTTCCGTGGAGACGCTCCGCGGAGGTCTTCCGCGGAGGGGAAAACCGGGGAGGAAACCGGTTGCCATGCCAAAGCAAACCTCCTCCAGTATGGCTGCCGACGCAGCTGCCGAGGGTAGCGCCGTCAGTGGTCAATGTCGACCACCGCCATCATCACCACAGCGGCAGCAGCAGTCGCAGTAGCAGTAGCAGCAGCAGCAGCAGCAGCAGCCGCCACTACAGCAAAAGCAGACACTGCAGCAGCAGCAGCAGCAGCAGCGACAGCAGCAGCCGCCGCCACAACACCAGCAGCCACCGCTGCAGCAGCAGCAGCAGGGACCGCTAAGCCCGACTACATTGGCGCGCCAAGTGCGCGCACTGGCGGACCTACAGGCGGAGAGCCGCGATACCTTGACGAGGCAGGTGGCCGAACTACAGGATATGGTCAGGGGCTTGCTGCCCCAGCAGCAGCAGCAGCGTCCGTCGACTAGCCCGAGCACGGACCACCTTGCCCACGGCGGTAATGGTGATGAAGTCGCGGAGAACCTCTCNTAGCAGTAGCAGCAGCAGCAGCAGCAGCAGCCGCCACTACAGCAAAAGCAGACACTGCAGCAGCAGCAGCAGCAGCAGCGACAGCAGCAGCCGCCGCCACAACACCAGCAGCCACCGCTGCAGCAGCAGCAGCAGGGACCGCTAAGCCCGACTACATTGGCGCGCCAAGTGCGCGCACTGGCGGACCTACAGGCGGAGAGCCGCGATACCTTGACGAGGCAGGTGGCCGAACTACAGGATATGGTCAGGGGCTTGCTGCCCCAGCAGCAGCAGCAGCGTCCGTCGACTAGCCCGAGCACGGACCACCTTGCCCACGGCGGTAATGGTGATGAAGTCGCGGAGAACCTCTCTGACTCCGGCGAGGAGGGCGAGGAAGAGGTGCTCCGAGCGTGCCTCATCCGCCTGGAGGCACATCGCAGAGCGCGTGAGGCCAATGCAGCCCTCCAGGAGACCAACTCCAGCTCCAACGCTGACCCGAGCTCATCTCGCCACCCACTGAGCTTTGAGGAGCTGGCTCTGCTAGCCCGCCTGGGTAAGGGAATTGCCTCCTCGATGCCTGGCCCCGCGGTGGCTTCGGCCGTTGCCCTGCCGACGGTCAAGCCACCCAAGTGGTTTGAGTAAAACCCGCCCGTCTTCCGGACTGGGAATGACTTCAAGTCCTGGGAGCCACGCTTTCGCATGTGGGCCATGAGCGAGGGAGTCCTCCCCTACTACCTTGCACCATATCAGGCGTCTGACCCCGCTTAGACACACATGGCAGTCCGCGCAGCTTCCGGCTTGATGAAGGCCGCCCCGGACTTCACCAAGGACTTCAGTCGGTTCCTTGGCGATTCGCTGACCGGCTCAGGAGCTAACCCGTGCGCGGCATGGGCACTGGCCGTCACTTTGTTTGAGGGCGCCACCTTGGCTTTGACATCCCAGCGCCTCGCCGACTTCAACTCCCTCTGCCTGACTGCTCAGGAGTCTGCAGCCGACTACTGGCGCCGGGCGATCCAGTTGTACGAGCATCTTGGGGACGACGCTCCTGCGCAATACTCCGCCCTCTAGATCATCCTCTATGGCATCCACCCCGACTACGCGCGCGTCTTCAGCAAATTCGACCAGAAGCTGCTTCACGACATGGCGAGCGGCGGGACCCTGCTGCGCTGGGCCACTCTCCACTTTTTGGATGTGGCAGGCATGGACGCCGCGAACCGCGCTCGCCGCAGCACCGTTTCAGCTGCGGCTGCCGTCGCGTCGCCCTCCCCTCCGTCTACAGCAACGGCGGCTCCAACGCAGGGGAAGAAGGGTCGCAGAGCATCGGGTGGTGGTTCCAGCGGCGGGACCAGCAGCGGCACCAGCACTTGCAGTGTCAGCCGCAGCAGCAGCGGGGGGAGCAGCAGCAGCAGCGGCGGTGGCAGCAGCAGCAGCGGCGGCAGCAGCAGCTGCGCTAGCAGCACAACGGGACGTCGCCTCGTGTGCTTCAACTACGGTGGTGACCATCGCTATCCCGACTGCACCCGCCTGACAGGACGCCCACTGGATTGGGCCAAGGTCACCCGTGGGCTGCAGCAGGCGCACGAGGCGCGCATGCGCCAGACGTCCGGTGCGACCGCCCGCTCGGCCGCCACTACCGCAGCCGTCCCAGAGGAGTCCGCCGCCACAGCAGGCTTCTCCGCTGATCCTCGCGACCAGGCGCTCGCCGAGCGCGACAGGACGATCGCCGAGCTTTACCAGCTTCTCGCCCTGCGCTCATCTCAGGGACGTGCCAGTGAGTTGACTGAGTCGAAGGGTCCTACTGCCTGTGGATTGTCTGTGTCGTTACGTGATGATGTCTGTGGTGGTCCCCATGCTCAGCCATGTGCGCGTGACGGACCCGATGACACGTCTTGGTTGCATGCGTCTCATGCCCGCTGCGGTGCTCGTCTTGCCGCGTCGCTTGCCGAACGGCCTTCTACCGCGCCTTGTTGCGTCGCCGAGTGCCACGTTGCCCCTTGTACACGGGTCACAGATGCCACATGGGTCGTGGACTCTGGTGCCACCCATCACATGACGTGTCGTCGTGACGCCTTTGTCGTCTTGCATCCCGTTGGCGCTGTTCGCTCTGTTCGCACTGCAGCTGGCCATGAGGTCCCTGTCCAGGGTGTTGGGGTTGTGCAGTTCACGGGGCCAGCTGGTCCCGTCTACATCTCCGACGTCCTTTTTGTCCCTGATCTGGAACTCAGCCTGCTGTCTGTCCGTACTTGCACCAAGATGGGCCTCGGTGTCACGCACACGGCTGCCGATGCTCGCATCTTTGTGCGCGACACCGAGGAGACCGTCCTCAGTGGGACGGTCGTCGATGATCTGTATCACATTGCTGGGTGCTCTACAAGTGCACCCCCTTTGCCTCCCTCTTCCGCTGCCCGTGTTTTTGTCGCTGGTGCTCTGTCCCCCGAACACCATCGCCTCCTACATCGACATCTTTGTCATGTGCACCTGGGGGCTGTTGATAGGCTGATCCGCACTCAGCCTGCTCTTGGTCTTGATGCAGCGTCCTTCGAGGCGCCGCCCACGACTGACTGTCTGGCCTGTGCTGAGGGAAAAATGCACCGGTCTACTTATCCTGCGTCTGTCTCCAGGGCTCGTCGGCCCCTGGAGCTTGTCCACTCCGACCTCATGGGTCTGCTCCCTGTCGAGTTTCAGGAAGACCGTGGTCGCTACGTCCTGACGTTGACTGATGACTTCACGCGCATGTTCTGGGTCTACAGCCTGCGTTAGAAGAGCGATGCAGCCATTGCGGTCTGCATCTGGCTGGTCATGGCCGAACGCTAGTCTCCCCACCGCCTTCGGACCTTTCGCTCGGACCGTGGCGGCGAGTACCTCGGTGAAATGGCACGCTCCTTCACCGAGCTCGGTGTCTTTCACAACCTCTCTGCTCCCGCCACCCCCCAGCAGAACGGTGTCTCCGAGCGCTGGAACCGCACCATGGAGGATGCGGTCCGCGCCATGCGCGCCGACAGTGCCATGCCTGAGGCCTTTGCCTTTGAGGGCATGGCATACATGACCTGGGTGTGGAACCGCATTCCCCACGGTCCCCTCCCAGGTCACCGCACGCCCTACGAGTTGTGGTATGGGCGTCGAGCGGACCTGTGCCTCGCCCGTGTCTGGGGCTCCCTTGCCTGCGTCTGGTTCACGCCTGAGCAGTAGGGGAGCAAGCTCTCTCCGCGGGGCCGCCTCTGCGCCTTCGTTGGCGTCGCCCTGCGGTCAAAGGCCTGGCGGTTCTGGGATCCCGAGCGCCGCCGCATCGTGGAGTCCCGTGATGCTCTCTTCTTCGAGCATCTCGCCTTCCGCGACCTCGCTCGCATCCACGCTCTGCGTGCTGCTCATGCCCCTGGGTGTTCTGGTCCCCGTCGTGTGGGGGAGACTCCTGGTCCGGTTGGCACAGTGCCCCCGTCCAGTGCGGTCACTCCGTCGCCGGCACCCCCGGAGCTGTCCCCAGCGGTTGTGCCTACCGGCACCCCGAGCCCCGCCCCGTCTGTGGCTCGCTCCTCTGCCCCTGACTCTCCGCGCTCGTCCGTGTCCGCATCTGCGTCCGAGTCTGCCTCCGCGTCTGCGGCTCTGCCTGATCCTACGTCTGTTTCCGTGTATGAGACTGAGTCTGACTCTGCGTCTGCCTCTACGTCTGAAGCCCAGTCTGATCCTACGCCCGCATCCGTGTCTGGCGCTGAGCTATCCCTTTCTCCAATCACAGACGCGCCTGCGTCTGCCGTGGGCCTGACCCCAGCTGGTGATGCCACGCCAGCCTCGAGTGGCACGCCTGTCGTGCGGTCCACACCGGCATGTCCAGCGCCCACTGCTCCTGCCCCGTCGGACCCCTACACACGGGCACCCGGCGGACGTCTCCGCCCGCGCCCCACGCGCAGCGTCGCCAGGGGTGATCCGGGCACAAAGGTCCTCGGCCTGAGTGCGCGCGACCTTGCTGAGGTTCACCCTGGCTGTGCCACTGGTGCGGCACTACTTGCTCATGAGCGCGGTCTTGCTCGTGACGCCGCTGAGTCCATGGTGACGATCGACCCTCCCTCTGCAGCATATGCCCTGACTACACGGAGAGCACCAGCGCTGGCTCCCGATCCCACCAGTCTGCCTGAGGCCTTGTCGGCCCCTGATGCTGAGCAGTGGCGCACTGCCTGCCAGGCTGAGCTTGATGCCATCCGCGAGCACGGCGTCTTTGAGCTGGTGGACTTGCCAAAGAACCGCAAGGCCATCAAGGCCAAGTGGGTTCTATGCAAGAAGCTTAAGCCAGACGGCACTATGGAGCGCTACAAGGCGCGCCTGACAGCAAAGGGCTTCTTTCAGGTCCCTGGTGTGGACTACACTGAGACCTTTGCCCCAGTTGGGCGGATGACGACCACACTCACGTTGCTGAGCCAGGTGGCACAGCACGACTGGGAACTCCATCAGATGGATGTCAACAACGCCTTCCTAAATGGGGATCTTGAGGAGGAGATTTACATGGTCCAGCCACCTGGCTTTGAGGATGGTACCGGTCGCGTGTACCGGCTGCGGAAGGCCTTGTACGGCCTGAAGCAGTCACCGCGCTGCTGGAACCAGGAGATCACCAGCACGCTGAGACGCGCTGGGTACGTTCAGAGTGATGCTGACCCATCCCTGTTCNGTTGGGCGGATGACGACCACACTCACGTTGCTGAGCCAGGTGGCACAGCACGACTGGGAACTCCATCAGATGGATGTCAACAACGCCTTCCTAAATGGGGATCTTGAGGAGGAGATTTACATGGTCCAGCCACCTGGCTTTGAGGATGGTACCGGTCGCGTGTACCGGCTGCGGAAGGCCTCGTACGGCCTGAAGCAGTCACCGCGCTGCTGGAACCAGGAGATCACCAGCACGCTGAGACGCGCTGGGTACGTTCAGAGTGATGCTGACCCATCCCTGTTCATCTCACAGTCCCCAGCACCGCTCGCTGCCATCCTCGTCTACGTGGATGATCTTCTGATTGCCTCGCCCGACCTGGGAGCAGTGAATGCTGCCAAGGCCGTTCTCTCCTCGGCCTACAAGATGAAGGATCTTGGTGAGGCCTCTGTCTTCTTTGGGATGGAGATCGTGCGCGACCGTGTTCGTCGCACACTCCGTGTCCATCAGGGACGCTATGCAGAGACCGTGGGGGAGCGCTTTGCCGACCTCCTCGCGGCCGTCCGCACGGCCTCCACGCCCATGACCCCTCAGGGGCAGCCCGCCCTGAAGGTCGATGACCCAGCGGACCTGGGGGAGCCTGTTGATGTGACCCTGTACCTGCGAGTCATCGGCTCGCTCATGTACTTGGCCACCACGACACGGCCCGATATTGCCTTCACTGTCAACCTGCTCGCCCAGTTCTCGCAGGCTCCGCGCCAGTGAACACTGGAGGCCGCAGTCCGGTGTGTGCGCTACATTTTGTCCACCGCACGCTTCGGCCTGTGCTTTCGCGAGCAGGTGTCCGTTGTGCTCGATGGGTACACAGACAGCGACTGGACATGGAGTCCAGATGGCAAAAGCCGCACCGGCTACATCTTCCTCATTGGAGGTACCGTAGTGTCCTGGCGAAGTGGGAAGCATGGCTGCATCGCACGCAGTACTGCTGAGGCAGAGTATGTTGCCCTAGGCACCAGTGCAGCGGAATGTGTCTGGCTCGTCCGTCTGTTGCGTGAACTGCATCAGTCCATTCCCCCCGTGGTTCTCCAGTGTGACAACATGAGCGCGGAGGCCATCGCCAAGAACTCAGGTGTGTTCCATGCACGTACGAAGCACATCAATGTCGAGCATCACTTCGTGCGTGACCTGGTTGATCGTGGTGAGATCCGAGTCATCCATGTGAGCACTAACAGGCAGTGCGCGGATTTTCTGACCAAGGCTCTCGGTCGTTCGAAGTTTTATGCGGCCACTCGTTCCGTTGGACTCTGCCCCACCCCTGTTGCAGGTTGATTCCTCATGTGCCACCCTGGATGTGCTGTGCCTACTGCTTGCAGCGGGTGTGCGTTTCCTGCTCTGTATAGCGTCAGTGTCTGCATGTGCATGGATGTGTTTCGCCCTCCGGTCATGGGGGAGTGTTGTTGTGTGTGTCGTACACAGCTTACGGTGACCCCTCGGCTCATGTCCATTCACATGCAGATCCCTGAGACTGGCGACGGCGGCAACAGGTTGGCAGCCGGTGGCGACGGGCGCCCAGAAGATTTCCGTATTTTGTAGACTCGTGCTGTGTCAAAGCACGGAGGCGTGCAGCCTATCAAAATGTAGATCTCGTCGACGTGGCCGTTCTGGTTCAAACGGCTCGTCGTTCTGACGTGTCTGCAGGGAATTGTGACCAAAACTGTGTTTTGCCACTGTTTTGTCCTGCTAGAAAAATAACGCCGTTGTGCGCCGTGTGTGTGTGTGTGCATCCACTACGTCCGTGGCACTATTTAGGTTGGCCAGACCTCAGTTGTCATTTCTCTCTGCACATTTCAAACATTTGCAGCTTCTGACACTTGTGTTTGTGTCCCTAGCCAACCCCTTGCTGTTCTCACCTCCACCTGTGCATGCTAGTGAGTTAGCTAGCTGGCTTGCGTTGCCACGCTAGCGACAGCAGTGCTAGGAGCTGTCTCTCACTGACAAGCCCACATGGCTGCCGGAACGCATCGACCGCATCT
>SZWC01006330.1:63074-79128 GCA_023375785.1 Penium margaritaceum | reverse complement strand
TTATCTTATGGGCGCCCATATCTCTTGATTTACAGCCATGCATAGACAAGGTGGCCACACACCCTCTCCGTGCGATTCCTGTGCTCCTACTTCAGTGTTGCTGTCTGAAGGAGCTTCAGATCCGTGTACTTGCCAAGGAAAGATTCTTCTGCAAGTCACTGGCAAGTTGAAGGCTTGCCACTGAAGGTTGAAGCCTTCAACCTTCATTAACAAGCTAGGACTGGGGTGAATGTTGGCACTAAGGTCATGGTCAGCAAGGTACTGCCTTTGCATGCTTGCTTCTCACATGTTGCAAAGTCCTAGAGTCGGATCTTAGAGTTTTATGAAAAGCGCAGGACGAAGTGAGTTGAAAATACATAAGATGACAACATATGGTACAGAAAAAAAGGAAGAAAGCTGGAAGCCTCACGAACTGAAACCATGCACTCTCAGTTTGCTCTTGCGAACACAGGCAGGGCCCCATGACCTTCAAACCAATAGTTGTGTAGAAAGATGCCGTAGTGATCCCCACTTTATTTCAAGGTATTCGTTCCTTATTTTCCCAGAGGAGATGTTTGAGGAGATGAGGAAAGATGATGACTTCCCCAATGAATGCCACTCAAAGTAAAGATGCATTTCCCAAATAGAATCTCGGACATTCTGAGTGAGCATAATGCTGTTGAACTGCTTGGTACAGCAATGCATTGTTCCTTGAACAACATCGTCACCTGCTTCCCCCCAAATACCATACCTTGCACCTGCATTTCCGACATCTTGAGTCCGTTTCTGGCTCTCCTCCTGCACCCCTGTCCAAGGTGAGAACCTATTTTGACCGCAAGCCCGATGGCTACCTCTGAGTATCATGCCCTGTATGGTCTAGCGGCCGGCTGCCTCGGCGCCTAGGTGGTCAACCCGCATCATTGAGAGCGGTGATCATGGCACGAAGGCACTTAGGCTTAGTGTCCAGATGACCTACGCCGAGGTGTACCTAACGTGCCAAGTTGGTCACATGCTGGTCACACGTGGGTTCGTGATTGCATGCGATGACGTGGTGGTCCTTGTCAGGGTCCGGCCCACACCAGGGATGTGTGTTTTGGCCATTTGGAACTCTCCCTCGACGTTGCCTGATCGGAGCACATTGAAGGAGGCACTCTCGGCTGAGGTCACAACGCAATGTCATGGGGCCTGTGAGGATGAACTCCGTGCCATCCGACAACACGGTGTCTAGGGCAAGCAGTGCGGCATGTGGTCTCCACGACATGCCTTTGACTCTGCTTTGGTCTGCATTGCTCGTTTGTGATTGACAGCTACAGAGACATTGACTGGGCCCAACGTCATGATGGGAGGAGTCTGACAGGCTACACGTTTTTGCTAGGTGGCACTGCTATGTCATGGTGTAGTGGCAAGAATGGCTGCATTGCGCGTAGCTTGTCATAGACATATTATGTTGCACAAGGGACTGAGACTACCAGGGTCGTGTGGTCATGAGTATGTGCCTTCCATCGTCCTCCATTACAACAACCAAAGTGCTCTCACCATTCCGGAGGACTCTCGTGTATCTTACGTATGCACTGAGCACATCGTTGTTGAGTATCACTTTGGTGGAGCGGCAAATAATGCAGTCTTGGGGGTCGGCACAGACCTCAACATGCTAACTCTTTGACCAATGCATTAGTGCAAAAAAAGCTTCTGGTGGCCATTCGTGCTATCGGATTTCGTCCTCGCCTACGAGTGCTTGAGGGTGGTGCATTTGCGCGTGGACTATCGAGCATCTCGTTGCGCACTTGTGTCAAATATGAAAGTGTATTGACATGTGTACCATGGGGTTATGGGAAAGTGTTGTGATGTGAGTTGTTCCTGTCTGTGTGTTTAGTAGAATGTGACCACTCCGCTCTGTCCATGCTCGTGTAGATCATTGACACGTACTTAGCTGGTACCAAGGCGTAGTTGCATGGTCGTCCACTTATTTCCAGCTGCTAAGCAAGTGTGCCGGAGCCTTGCTTGCATCATTTCCTGCCTTAACTAGAGCAAAATAGGATTTTCTCGATGGACTGGTCATGGGCCCCATTTGCATGTCTTCTGCATAACTGTCCATCGGCTGATGTTAGACTAGGGTGTGTGCGTAGTGATAACATCTGGCTCGCAATTCTGCATGCGCAGGATTATGTTGTTGTGTGTGTCGTACACAGCTTACGGTGACCCCTCGGCTCATGTCCATTCACGTGCACATTCCTGAGACTGGCGACGGCGGCAGCAAGTTGGCAGCCGGTGGCGACGGGCGCCCAGAAGACTTCCGTATTTTGTAGACTCGTGCTGTGTCAATGCACGGAGGCGTGCAGCCTATCAGAATGTAGATCTCGTCGACGTGGCCGTTCTGGTTCAAACGGCTCGTCGTTCTGACGTGTCTGCAGGGAATTGTGACCAAAACTGTGTTTTTGCCACTGTTTTGTCCTGCTAAAAAAATAGCGCCGTTGTGCGCCGTGTGTGTGTGTGCATCCACTAGGTCCGTGGCACTATTTAGGTTGGCCAGACCTCAGTTGTCATTTCTCTCTGCACATTTCAAACATTTGCAGCTTTTGACACTTGTGTTTGTGTCCCTAGCCAACCCCTTGATGTTCTCACCTCCACCTGTGCGTGCTAGTGAGTTAGCTAGCTGGCTTGCGTTGCCACGCTAGCGACAGCAGTGCTAGGAGCTGTCTCTCATGGTATCAGAGCAGCGAGCCAGTGCTCGCATAGCTATGCAGCAGAGACGTAGCAGCCGAAGAAGTCGTGAGCAACCGCAGCCGTTGCCTTGAGGAGCAACAGCAGCAGTGCCCACGGTCTTGGCGGGAGGTCGTGGGAGGGCCCACCACCACTTCGACCGCTTTCTATAAAATCCGCGGTCAATCCGCGGTCGTTCCGCGGTCCACTCGCGGTCGTTCTGCGGTCGTTCCGCGGTGCTCCGCGGTGACAAAGCATCCGAGGCGGGCGTGGCAACCGCGCGACCGCGTCGGAACACGCGTCGAGTGCCGCGGAGGCACTCGGCGTGCCAAGTTTGTCACCTCGCGGTGACGTCACCACTGCAGATCCGCGGTGTTCCGCGGATCCGCGCATCTCCACCACGGAGCTCTGCGGCGTCTTCAAAACACACCAGCGCCACTCGCCGCAGCTCCGCGGTCGCAAGTCCGCGGCACACCCTTCGCTTGCAGAACGCGAGCGCTGCGCGGCGGGTGCGGAACGTGCTGACCGCGGAACCTTAGCAACTCGCGGCATCTCGTCGCGTTCTACAAACGGCACGACCGGCACTCCGCGCCCAACCGCGGAACTCCCGCGGTGCTTGGCCTGACCGCGGTCATCGGCGGCGAAATCGCGGTAAAACCACGGTACTCCGCGATAATCCGCGGTAATCCGCGGTAATCAGCGGTAATCCGCGGTGATCCGCGGTGAGCTTCCGTGGTGAAGTTCACCGCGGAAGGTATCCGCGGAGACGCTCTGCGGAGGAGTTCCGCGGGGAGGAAGTTCCGCGGAGGGGCGGTTCCGTGGAGGCGCTCTGCGGAGGTCTTCTGCGGAGGGGAAAACCGGGGAGGAAACCGGTTGCCATTCCGAAGCAAACCTCCTCCTGTATGGCTGCCGACGCAGCTGCCGAGGGCACACCGTCAGCCGTCAACGTCGACCACCGCCATCATCACCACAGCGGTAGCAGCAGTCGCAGCAGCAGCAGAAGTAGCAGCAGCCACTACAGCAACAGCACACACTGCAGCAGCAGCATCAGCAGCGACAGCAGCAGCCGCCGCCACAACACGAGCAGCCACCGCTACAGCAGCAGCAGCAGCAGCCGCCGAGCCCGACTACATTGGAGCGCCAAGTGCGCGCACTGGCGGACCTACAGGTGGAGAGCCGCGATACCTTGACGAGGTAGGTGGCCGAACTATAGGATATGGTCAGGGGCTTGCTGCCCCAGCAGCAGCAGCAGCGTCCGTCGACTGACCCGAGCGCGGACCACCTTGCCCACGGCGGTAATGGTGATGAAGTCGCGGAGAACCTCTCCGACTCCGGCGAGGAGGGCGAGGAAGAGGTGCTCCGAGCGCGCCTCATCCGCCTGGAGGCGCGTCGCAGAGCGCGTGAGGCCAATGCAGCCCTCCAGGGCACCAACTCCAGCTCCAACGCTGACCCGAGCTCATCTCGCCGCCCACTGAGCTTTGAGGAGCTGGCTCTGCGAGCCCGCCTGGGTAAGGGAATTGCCTCCTCGATGCCTGGCCCCGCNCTGCAGCAGCAGCAGCAGCGGCCGCCGAGCCCGACTACATTGGCGCGCCAAGTGCGCGCACTGGCGGACCTACAGGCGGAGAGCCGCGATACCTTGACGAGGCAGGTGGCCGAACTACAGGATATGGTCAGGGGCTTGCTGCCCCAGCAGCAGCAGCAGCGTCCGTCGACTGACCCGAGCGCGGACCACCTTGCCCACGGCGGTAATGGTGATGAAGTCGCGGAGAACCTCTCCGACTCCGGCGAGGAGGGCGAGGAAGAGGTGCTCCGAGCGCGCCTCATCTGCCTGGAGGCGCGTCGCAGAGCGCGTGAGGCCAATGCAGCCCTCCAGGACACCAACTCCAGCTCCAACGCTGACCCGAGCTCATCTCGCCGCCCACTGAGCTTTGAGGAGCTGGCTCTGCGAGCCCGCCTGGGTAAGGGAATTGCCTCCTCGATGCCTGGCCCCGCGGTGGCTTCGGCCATTGCCCTGCCGACGGTCAAGCCACCCAAGTGGTTTGAGTCAGACCCGCCCGTCTTCCGGACTGGGAACGACTTCAAAACCTGGGAGCCACGCTTTTGCATGTGGGCCATGAGCGAGGGAGTCCTCCCCTACTACCTCGCACCATATCAGGCGTCTGACCCCGCTCAGACACACATGGCAGTCTGTGCAGCTTCCGGCCTGATGAAGGCCGCCCCGGACTTCACCAAGGAATTCAGTCGGTTCCTTGGCGATTCGCTGACCGGCTCAGGAGCTAGCCCTTGCGCGGCATGGGTACTGGCCGTCACTCTGTTTGAGGGCGCCACCTTGGCTTTGACATCCCAGCGCCTCGCCGACTTCAACTCCCTCTGCCAGACTGCTCAGGAGTCTACAGCCGACTACTGGCGCCGGGCAATCCAGTTGTACGATGATCTTGGGGACGACGCTCTTGCGAAATACTCCGTCCTCCAGATCATCCTCTATGGCATCCACCCCGACTACGTGCGCGTCTTCGGCAACTTCGACCAGACGCTGCTTCGCAACATGGCGAGCAACGGGACCCTGCTGTGCTGGGCCACTCTCCACTTTCTGGATGTGGCAGGCATGGACGCCGCGAACCGCACTCGCCGCAGCACCGCTTCAGCTGCAGTTGCCGCCGCGTCGCCCTCCCCTCCGTCTACAGCAACGGTGGCTCCAGCGCAGGGGAAGAAGGGTTGCAAAGCGTCGGCTGTTGGTTCCAGCGGCGGGACCAGCAGCGGCACCAGCACTGGCAGTGTCAGCCGCAGCAGCAGCGGCGGGAGCAGCAGCAGCAGCGGCGGCGGCAGCAGTAGCAGCGGTGGCAGCAGCAGCGGCGCTAGCAGCACAATGGGACGTCGCCTCGTGTGCTTCAACTGCGGTGGTGACCATCGCTATCCCGACTGCACCCGCCTGACAGGACGCCCACTGGATTGGGCCAAGGTCACCCGTGGGCTGTAGCACGCGCACGAGGCGCGCATGCGCCAGACGTCCGGTGCGACCGCCCGCTCGGCCGCCACTACCGCAGCCGTCCCAGAGGAGTGCGCCGCCACAGCAGGCTCCTCCGCTGATCCTCGCGACCAGGCGCTCGCCGAGCGCGACAGGACGATCGCCGAGCTCCACCAGCTTCTCGCCCTGCGCTCATCTCAAGGAGGTGCGAGTGAGTTGACTGAGTCGAGGGGTCCCACTGCCTGTGGACTGTCTGTGTCGTTACGTGATGATATCTGTGGTGGTCCCCATGCTTAGCCGTGTGCGCGTGACGGACCCGATGACACGTCTTGGTTGCATGCGTCTCATGCCCGCTCCGGTGCTCGTCTTGCCGCGTCGCCTGCCGAACGGCCTGCTGCCGTGCCTTGTTCCGTCGCCGAGTGCCACGTTGCCCCTTGTACACGGGTCATAGATGCCACATGGGTCGTGGACTCTGGTGCCACCCATCACATGACGTGTCGTCGTGACGCCTTTGTCGTCTTGCATCCCGTTGGCGCTGTTCGCTCTGTTCGCACTGCAGCTGGCCATGAGGTCCCTGTCTAGGGTGTTGGGGTTGTGCAGTTCACCGGGCCTGCTGGTCCTGTCTACATCTCCGACGTCCTTTTTGTCCCTAATCTGGAGCTCAGCCTGCTGTCTGTCCGTGCTTGCACCAAGATGGGCCTCGGTGTCACGCACACGGCTGCCGATGCTCGCATCTTTGTGCGCGACACCGAGGAGACCGTCCTCAGTGGGACGGTCGTCGATGATCTGTATCACATTGTTGGGTGCTCTGCAAGTGCACCCCCTTTGCCTCCCTCTTCCGCTGCCCGTGTTTTCGTCGCTGGTGCTCTGTCCCCCGAACACCACCGCCTCCTACATCGATGTCTTTTTCATGTGCAGCTGGGGGCTGTTGATAGGCTGATCCGCACTCAGCCTGCTCTTGGTCTTGATGCAGCGTCCTTCGAGGCGCCGCCCACGACTGACTGTCTGGCCTGTGCTGAGGGAAAAATGCACCGGTCTACTTATCCTGCGTCTGTCTCCAGGGCTCATCGGCCCCTGGAGCTTGTCCACTCCGACCTCATGGGTCCGCTCCCTGTCGAGTTTCAGGAAGACCGTGGTCGCTACGTCCTGACGTTGACTTATGACTTCACGCGCATGCGCTGGGTCTACAGCCCGCGTCAGAAGAGCGATGCAGCCATTGCAGTCCGCATCTGGCTGGTCATGGCCGAACGCCAGTCTCCCCACTGCCTTCAGACCTTTCGCTCGGACCGTGGCGGCGAGTACCTCGGTGACATGGCACGCTCCTTCACCGAGCTCGGTGTCTTTCACAACCTCTCTGCTCCCGCCACCCCCCAGCAGAACGGTGTCTCCGAGCGCTGGAACCGCACCATGGAGGATGCGGTCCGCGCCATGCGCGCCGACAGTGCCATGCCTGAGGCCTTTGCCTTTGAGGGCATGGCATACATGACCTGGGTGTGGAACCGCATTCCCCACGGTCCCCGCACGCCCTACGAGTTGTGGTATGGGCATCGAGCGGACCTGCGCCTCGCCCGTGTCTGGGGCTCCCTTGCCTGCGTCTGGTTCACGCCTGAGCAGCAGGGGAGCAAGCTCTCTCCGCGGGGCCGCCTCTGCGCCTTCGTTGGTGTCGCCCCGCGGTCGAAGGCCTGGCGGTTCTTGGATCCCGAGCGCCGCCGCATCGTGGAGTCCCGTGACGCTCTCTTCTTCGAGCATCTCGCCTTCCGCGACCTCACTCGCATCCACGCTCTGCGTGCTACTCATGTCCCTTGGTGTTCCGGTCCCCGTCGTGTGGGGGAGACTCCTGGTCCGGTTGGCACAGTGCCCCCGTCCAGTGCGGTCACTCAGTCGCCGGCACCCCCGGAGCTGTCCCCAACGGTTGTGCCCACCGGCACCCCCAGCCCCGCCCCGTCTGTGGCTCGCTCCTCTGCCCTGACTCTCCGCGCTCGCCTGTGTCCGCGTCTGCGTCCGAGTCTGCGTCCGCGTCTGCAGCTCTGCCTGATCCTGCGTCTGTTTCCGCGTATGAGACTGAGTCTGACTCTGCGTCTGCCTCTACGTCTAAAGCTCAGTCTGATCCTGCGCCCGCATCCGTGTCTGGCGCTGAGCTATCCATGTCTCCAGTCACAGACGCGCCTGCATCTGCCGTGGGCCTGACCCCAGCTGGTGATGCCACACCAGCCTCGAGTGGCACGCCTGCCGTGCGGTCCACACCGGCATGTGAGCCAGCAGCGCCCACTGCTCCTGCCCCGTCGGACCCCTACACACGGGCACCCGGCGGACGTCTCCGCCCGCGCCCCACGCGCAGCGTCGCCAGCGGTGATCCGGGCACAAAGGTCCTCGGCCTGAGTGCGCACGGCCTTGCTGAGGTTCACCCTGGCTGTGCCACTGGTGCGGCACTACTTGCTCATGAGCGCGGTCTTGCTCGTGACGCCGCTGAGTCCATGGTGACGATCGACCCTCCCTCTGCAGCATATGCCCTGGCTACACGGAGTGCACCAGCGCTGGCTCCCGATCCCACCAGTCTGCCTGAGGCCTTGTCGGCCCCTGATGCTGAGCAGTGGCGCACTGCCTGCCAGGCTGAGCTTGATGCCATCCGCGAGCACGGCGTCTTTGAGCTGGTGGACTTGCCAAGGAAGCGCAAGGCCATCAAGGCCAAGTGGGTTCCACGCAAGAAGCTTAAGCCAGACGGTACTGTGGAGCGCTACAAGGCGCGCCTGACAGCAAAGGGCTTCTCTCAGGTCCCTGGTGTGGACTACACTGAGACCTTTGCCCCAGTTGGGCGGATGACGACCACACTCACGTTGCTGAGCCAGGTGGCACAGCACGACTGGGAACTCCATCAGATGGATGTCAACAACGCCTTCCTAAATGGGGACCTTGAGGAGGAGATTTACATGGTCCAGCCACCTGGCTTTGAGGATGGTACCGGTCGCGTGTACCGGCTACGGAAGGTCTTGTACGACCTGAAGCAGTCACCTCGCTGCTGGAACCAGGAGATCACCGGCATGCTGAGACGCGCTGGGTACGTTCAGAGTGATGCTGACCCATCCCTGTTCATCTCACAGTCCCCAGCACCGCTTGCTGCCATCCTCGTCTACGTGGACGATCTTCTGATCGCCTCGCCCGACCTGGGAGCAGTGAATGCTACCAAGGCCGTTCTCTCCTCGGCCTACAAGATGAAGGATCTTGGTGAGGCCTCTGTCTTTTTGGGGATGGAGATCGTGCGCGACCGTGTTCGTCGCACACTCCGTGTACATCAGGGACGCTACGCAGAGACCGTGGGAGAGCGCTTTGCCGACCTCCTCACGGCCGTCCGCACGGCTTCCACGCCCATGACCCCTGAGGGGCAAGACGCCCGGAAGGTCGATGACCCAGCGGACCTGGGGGAGCCTGTTGATGTGACCCTGTACCTGCGAGTCATCGGCTTGCTCATGTACTTGGCCACCACGACACGGCCCGACATTGCCTTCACTGTCAACCTGCTCGCCCAGTTCTCGCAGGCTCCGCGCCAGCGAACACTGGAGGCCGCAGTCCGGTCTGTGCGCTACATTTTGTCCACCGCACGCTTCAGCCTGTGTTTTCGCGAGCAGGTGTACGTTGTGCTCGATGGGCACACAGACAACGACTGGGCGTGGAGTCCAGATGGCAAAAGCCGCACCGGCTACATCTTCCTCATTAGAGGTACCGTAGTGTCCTGGCGAAGTGGGAAGCAGTGCTGCATTGCACGCAGTACTGCTGAGGTAGAGTATGTTGCCCTAGGCACCGGTGCAGCGGAATGTGGCTAGCTCGTCCGTCTGTTACGTGAACTGCGTCAGTCCATTCCCCCCGTGGTTCTCCAGTGTGACAACATGAGCGCGGAGGCCATCGCCAAGAACTCAGGTGTGTTCCATGCACGCACGAAGCACATCAATGTCGAGCATCACTTCGTGCGTGACCTGGTTGATTGTGGTGAGATCCGAGTCATCCACGTGAGCACTGACAGGCAGTGCGCGGATTTTCTGACCAAGGCTCTGGGTCGTTCGAAGTTTTATGCGGCCACTCGTTCCGTTGGACTCTGCCCCACTCCTGTTGCAGGTTGATTCCTCATGTGCCACCCTGGATGTGCTGTGCCTACTGCTTGTAGCGGATGTGCGTTTCCTCCTCTATATAGCATCAGTGTCTGCATGTGCATGGATGTGTTTCGCCCTCCGGTCATGGGGGAGTGTTGTTGTGTGTGTCGTACACAGCTTACGGTGACCCCTCGGCTCATGTCCATTCACGTGCAGATCCCTGAGACTGGCGACAGCGGCAGTAGGTTGGCAGCTGGTGGCGACGGGCGCCCAGAAGACTTCCGTATTTTGTAGACTCGTGCTGTGTCAAAGCACGGAGGCGTGCAGCCTATCAGAATGTAGATCTCGTCGAAGTGGCCGTTCTGGTTCAAACGGCTCGTCGTTCTGATGTGTCTGCAGGGAATTGTGACCAAAACTGTGTTTTGCCACTGTTTTGTCCTGCTAGAAAAATAACGCCGTTGTGCGCCGTGTGTGTGTGTGTGCATCCACTACGTCCGTGGCACTATTTAGGTTGGCCAGACCTCAGTTGTCATTTCTCTCTGCACATTTCAAACATTTGCAGCTTCTGACACTTGTGTTTGTGTCCCTAGCCAACCCCTTGCTGTTCTCACCTCCACCTGTGCATGCTAGTGAGTTAGCTAGCTGGCTTGCGTTGCCACGCTAGCGACAGCAGTGCTAGGAGCTGTCTCTCACTGACAAGCCCACATGGCTGCCGGAACGCATCGACCGCATCTTGCCGGCCCTGTCGTAGGTGCTGGAGAAGTCTCGGTGCAGTCCGGAGGCCCGTCGTGCCGTCACGCCCTCCTCTGCCATATACCCCGAATGTGGGTATATCGGTAAACTAGCAGTGTCGGTCGTGACGGGTGGAAGCCACACAAACCAACACTCCCCCTGGCTGACATAGCCGTCCACGGCAGAACGAATGAACGAAGGCATGGAACAACAATGTATGGCAAGCCATAACATGCATGAGTCAACTCACACAGACACACACACACACACACACACACACACACACACACACACACACACACACTCATCTGGTATCCATCTAGGGTCTCCCTAGACACTGGCACAGCCCACCAAGTGTCTGGGTCTCGACCATGAGAGGAGTGATGCACACGCACACAAACCAGTGTAATGCACATACACATGTCATACACATGTCAGAGGACAAGATGGTCTCCTTGTGACACTGGCGGTACCAGGGCCCGGGTCTGGACCTCTACGAGCAATCCAACACAATAGTACCATCATCCAAACACAGGATCAAGGGAGGATCTCCTTGTAACACGGGTGCAACGCACCACGTGTCCGGGTCTCGACCAACAGCTCGCATGCACATGCCACACACAGTATAGCCACACACTAAGACACACGATCACATGGTCTCCTCGTGACACTGGTACAATGCACCAAGTGTCCGGGTCTCGACCAACAGTGTGCTACCATCTATATGCAGCTGTGCAGGTACGTAGCATGAGCCACATGCGGGATGCTGTAGATGCTCACAACAGAGCATGGACCTCGNAGCGATGTCCTCGATGGAGATGCTGATGTCGTAGCTGAACAGATCCTGGGCGATGAGTCATGTGGTGTATCCATCATGTAGAGATAGCTCCCACTGTCACCTGCGAGTCGACTCCCTCCCTCGTAGACGAAGTGGTGTCTCCGGCTACGACTCCTCATGTGAATCTGCATCACCTGGAGTATACCAATCCTCGCGTGACTACCAAGGGTCCCAACTCACAGTCTCTCCTGCCTCCGCACTGCCGCGATGCATCTGTGTACGCTGGAGGAACGGGAATGGGCGAGCAGCACGCGTGCGTGGATGAAGTGGCGGAGCTGGCCTCCGATACGGGATAGCACACCCTGAGACACAAGGGTGTACTGCCAGAAGAGGAGAGCTGGAGCGACGAACCGGATCACCACTCGTGGATGAAGATGACAATGGGGCAGGTGAGTCGGGTGGATGAAGGTGTGTGACGGCAGAAGAAGAAGAAGGAGGAGCGATGATGGGGTCGACAGGAGCCAGGATGGCGGAAGCCGAAGGCACGCTCACGTCTCCTATGAAGGTGTCTCCAATGGACGTCATACTCGGAGCTCGTACAAGATCCTCCCCGGGTATAGGTGTGCCAGATGCTGCTGGCGGAAGGCTCCTGCCGGTAGCTGTGATGCTGCCCTCCTCTGAGAATCGCTCACGCGCTGCCATCATCTGCCACTGTAGCACGACGACACGGTCCTGCAGATCAGCATAATCTGTCTCGGACATGTCGAGGTGGCCCATGTGGACCTGGTGTAGAATAAACTCTGCCTCACTGGATGCTGCACATGCAGACTACACAACTCGTGAGTACAGCGCCACCTGCAACTCTGCTGCTGAAGACGATGGAACTGGTGCTGCTGCATCCTCCTGGGGGTCAACCAAGCTCGCAATGTGCTGAGACACTGGAACATCGGATGCAGCTGTAGGTGTCGCATCCACATCACAGCTCGTGTCTATCATGCGAGGAATGAGCGGTCGCACACCAAGAGAGAAGGAGAAGGAGGAGTCGTCAGAGTCCGTAGAGCACGTGGAAACGTCGTCCGTGCAGGTACTGCCACTCTCGGCGTCGATGTGATCGGTAGGGTCACCAACAAGTGAAACCGAGGGGGCAGAACTCAGCTCTTGCTGGCGAGGTGACTCCATCTGCATGTAGGGATCTGCACCACTGTCCTCAACTGCCGCCGTAGTGGACACAGGTGTGCAGGGCTCCGACTCGACAATGTCCGTCAAGGCGACCAACAAGCGCAGCTGGCTCACGCACTGTCTCGCCAGGAAGGCTGGTCGCTGCCAGCTGCTCAATAATAGAATGTAGACCACCATCTGACTCCGTCATGTGTGTCGGTGCTCCGTCCTGTGCACGAGACGTAGACTCAGGGAACATGGGTGACTCCTGATGCTGAAGCTGGTGCTCAGGTAGCGCAGATGACACGGTAAAACCTGCTGAGTCTAATGCAGCATGTGTCCCAATGACACCTCTCAGAACTGCTGCTCTCAAGAATGCCTCAACCTCCAGAAGACCAACCGGCCGACTCTGCTCATGCACTACGACTGCTGTCTTACTGATGTGAATCTCGTGCGCCAACCCCCTTGGAGATCCCGGTCCGCGCGGGACTCCTGTGCCACCGCCAGGCCGCTACCGGTCGGAGTCGCAAGTGGCACCGCCAAGGCACGCGGGACCTGCAGTCCTCCTGATGCAACCCGCTGCTGCAGAATGTCCGACTGCTGCCCCAGCGTAGGTGTCGACCTCAGTGAGATGCACGTCCCAAGCACCCCAACATCTGCCGGACTGGTGTGAGTCTGCTGCAAACTCTCCCCCAAAAGCATGGTAGATGCATCTCGATCCGTACGAAACTCCTGTGCCACCCCTGGGCCTCTACTGGTCGGAGCCGCGAGTGGCACCGTCCAAGGACGCCGTGCCTGCACTCCTCCTGATGTCGCCTGCTGCTGTAGAAGATCTGGATCCAACCTGGAAGACGAAAGGCAACTCTCCACCATGAACGCCATGTCGGGGTCAGACTCCACGCCATATCTTGTCACCGTATCATCTGAGTCTGCCTGAGCTGACGCTCGGGCAGCATGGCCCGGCGCGAGTGCGGATCCTGTCGCTACTGGCACATCACGCAATGCGCGGTGACCACACTCCCCCTCAACAGGTACAGCAACGGTGGCCGAGGAGGTGGAGGATGTATCAACACCGGCGCGAGCACGCCGTGCGGAGCGCTGACGCCGACGTCGCTGAGTCACTCGACTGGAACGACTGCATGAAGGCATGTCATCGCGAGATGGCGTCGTGGTCGCAGAGTGAAGGATCGACAGGATGGTGGCAGCCTGGGACTCGTTGGCAGATGGAGCTGAAGGTACACCATCGGATGAGGAAAGAGGAGAAGATGGAGGAGATGTGATCGAAGAAGCCGTCGACAAACGAGTAGGAGAAGCACGCTCAATGACGACGAGGTCACAAAGCCGCTGCACCGTCTGCCGGAGGTCGTGGATCTCAGCGAATATGCTCGCCAGAGGTCCAGCTAAGGGATCTACCAACGCCGGCAGATCCGTATGCTGTGGAGAACGTAAGCTCGGACGAGGCTGTAGCCAAGGTGGATGCCAGCCGGGAGGGCGCATCCAACAGCGACGCCAACCATGACGTCCATCACCACAGTAGTAGCAGGCAAACGCACAGGGCGCCTGCTCAGATGTCCGTGCACTCATCTCGTGCGCTGGACGATGGATAGGTACCGAGGTCACCTACTCCCGGTGGTAAACACCAAGCCACGGGAGAGAATGAGGCCAGTAGGAACTGTCACTCCTGGAGGTCACGGCGTCCGGGTCAGCAAACGTGACCAG
This sequence comes from Penium margaritaceum, assembly GCA_023375785.1. Lineage (NCBI taxonomy): Eukaryota > Viridiplantae > Streptophyta > Zygnematophyceae > Desmidiales > Peniaceae > Penium > Penium margaritaceum. Next base: position 65,015 of record SZWC01006330.1, on the reverse strand, counting down.
ACGGGAAGAGCTGCTCTACCACAGCCCGCGCGGAGACTACAGTCTGACTTACTGCGGCCACTAATGCTGCTGCCACGAATGGAGCGAAGACTGCTCCAAGACGAGAAGGGGTGGCGGCTGCAGGTGCGGCTGCTGCTCCAAGCGGTAGACGACCTAGCCCTCGGAGATGGTAAGACTCGAATCCGCCGCCGATCCTACGGGGTGAAGTGCGCGCACCAATCCACGGGCTCAGGAAGACGCCGGTCCACGACGCGTCTCGAAGCGGAGATCGCTACTGACGACAATCCGCTGTTGGCTTTGAAGGCGAAAGTGCAAGCTCTCGCGCAGCCGCCGCACTAAGTAGTCGTCGACATGCCACGGCCTGATGCTGTTATTGCAGCTATGAAAGCTGCTGCTACTGCGGCGGTGGTAGTTGGAAGATTATCCCTTTTTTTCCTGTTTTTTTTTCCTTGCACACGGCCACCCCCTTCTTTTTTTTTTCTTTACCCTCAGCCAGCCCCCCTTTTTTTTGTTGCCCTCAACCGCTACCTTTTTACTCTCTATCTCGCTCTCTCCCAACCCCCACCCTTTTTTTTTCCAGGCTTCTCGTCGTTTTCTTTCCTTCCCTTTTTTCTTCCTTTTTTTTTCACCCCGGGTTTGCCCGTCACCCGGTTCTGGATTGCCCCCCAGAATGGGGGCAGGTTAGGATGGAGGGGGAATTAAAAAAAGCGGGGGGCGATTTCAGGTCGCCCCCCCGCCCCTCGCTCCTTGCTCGCTCACCACAAAAAAGGGGAGCGAGCAAGCGAGCGAGTGAGCGAGTGAGTGGGGAGAGGAGAGGGGGGGTGGTCCGCTCCTCCCTCCGTCCGTCGGCCGATGGGGCCGACGGAGCCGACGGCCCCCTCCGAGGGGCCCCTCAGAGGGGCTCGACGGGGCCCTCCGAGGGCCCCCTCGAGGAGGGGGGAGGAGAGAGAGGGGTCGACGGGCCCCCTCCTCAGAGAGGCCCCCGGATGGGGTCGAGGGGGCCCCTCCGAGGGGGCGGGGGCCCTCACAGGAGGGCTGCGAGGCCCTCCTGCAGCAACAGCTGCAGCGGCGGCTGCAGCTGCTGCGGTTGCTGCTGCTGCTGCTGCTTCCGCCGCTGCTGCAACTGCTACTCTGCGCAGCAGCAGCTGCTGCTGCTGCTGCTCGATGCTGCCGCCGCTGCTGCTGCTGCTGCTTCCGCCGCTGCTGCTGCTGCTAAACTGCGCAGCAGCTGCTGCTGCTGCTTGCTGCTGCCGCGGCTGCCGCTTGCTGCTGCCGCCGCTGCTACTTTCTGCTGCACGCCGCCGTTGCAGTGGCGGCTGCTGCTGCTGCTATGTGCTGCTGCTAGTGACGCCGCTGCTGCACCGGGTGATGCGTTGCTGCAGCTGCTCTTGCTGTTGTTGCTGCGCCGCAACTGCTGCTGCTGCTGCCGCCGCTGTTGCAGTCGCTGCTATTACTTCTGCTTTTGCTATTGCCGCTGAAGTCGCTAGTGCTGCTGTGTGCGGCTCACCGCCCCTGTGGCGGTCACGTGCAGTCGCTTCGCGCTCCCTCACACTGCTGCCGACATGGCGCCACGTGGCGCGTTCTTTTCGCGTTCCGCCCACTGCTGCTGCTTCTGCTGCTCACACGCCCCCCTGTGCCTTGATACCAAATTGGAAATAATTTTTAGGGCATGCAGGCCCATGCAAAACGAGCATGAGCTCTGTGTGTCAGTGCGACGCAAGACGGCAAGAATTTGGCTAAGTCTGGAACGCTGAATATAAAGAACAAGGAGAGTTACAAATGAGCCCCTAGCGGACTTATATAGGGGCGCCGACAGCTAACCGCACCGGGCCCCGTCACCCCTGTTGAACCCAAATGAGTCAACAGGGAGAACACACTGCATACACCACGAGAGCAACAAAGGTGGTCTCCTCGAGGCACCGGAACAGCTCTCCGAGTGCC
>SZWC01006330.1:25374-35550 GCA_023375785.1 Penium margaritaceum | reverse complement strand
GGACGGAGAAAAGATGAAGGGGACGGAATTTCTACGTGAAGGCAATGGGACTCCGGAGCTAGCTAGACAGAGAATTCCGCACGCCTCCGCGCTTCACGGCACAGCACAGCGCAGGCAGCCTCCGAAAGATCGCCGGTGGTCCAGGAGCGGATGGTTGAGTGCGCTTCACAAGCCTGCTTCTCGGCTCAACCCCCCAGGATTGGGCTGGCGCGCGTGCGATGCGTGCTGTCGGTGCTGATACTGCTGACAGAGCTGACAGAGCTGCGTGCTGAGAGCAGGAGGCGACGCCAGCAGCATGGCCGTCGAGTTGCGAGACGACAGCCCGGGCCGTGCGTGACGGCCACGCCAAGGCTGAAACATCGACGTGACCTAAACGGCGGAGGGAGTCTTGAAAGTGACCCCTAGTTTCGACCAACTGTTAACAAAGCACCCCCATTTTCTAGAATGATATTCAAATAGCCCCCCAAAATCACTCACCACCAAAGCTCATGCTTTTCTAGCATGGACCTGCAAGCACTTTCACTGTTTCTCCTCAAGCCACGCCGATTTTTGATATTTCCAAGGATAAAACTAGGAATGATGCCTATTTCGACCCCTCTCTTGACCCGGACTGCCGGCCGTCGGAAGTCGTACCTGGATGATGCCGTCGCACTTCCTGGTTCATCAGAGGGGCCTGTTTTGGGAGCGCCTACCCATCAGATGCCCATGTGAGTGGGGAAAACGACCATGTTGATAGACATCATATTCACCGTTGCACGCGGCAACCGTGAGCGAAACCGACGGATGGGGAAAAAAAAAACCTCGTTGTCGGTTTCCGACATATCTCGCCACCTGTTTGACGTGTGAAAAAGCTACAAGTGCAAAAAAACGAATACAAATCAGAAACGAGTTACACAAACAGTAAGCCAATGAGAACGGCCGCATAGTCCGAACGATCCGTTCGCCGTATTTTTCTCGCGGTTAATATATATGGGCAGTGTTCGTCGAGCTAAGTCGACGCAATAATTTCGGCGAGCCTGCACTCTGGACACCTATGTTGCCATCGAATAGCAACCCAGGTACTCTGGCCGTCAGATCGGTACATGTGTTCATTGACACCGACGGTTGCGGGTCCTCAGAAGTATGCGGCTCGGTACGAGGCATAAACCTCACATGAAAATCCAAAGTATTCATTATCCATTAGAAAGTCTGCGAAACAGGCACTTACCCTCGTCGTGATTTGGACACGTCACTTAGCGTCTAGGCGGGGCGCAAACAGCGCAACTCAGATTAATTTGCCTTATTTCCAAACCGTCACAATTCCATGGCTCTGAAGTCCCATCACTTAACTTCAATGTGGGTACATCATGTCGTTTTTGCCTCCCCACAGATGAGGGTTTTCTGCTTGCAGCATGAGGATGGCGTGTTGAGCATGGTGGCAGATGGTCACCAATACCTCTCGCATGACGGAAAGGATCGTGGTGTGCTCACGTTGAAAGTGTCGCATGAGCTCACTCACGCCATGAACGAAGACCACATAGTGCAGATAGGTCAGCATCGTGTCCTCAGTGCACATCCAAGAATCACACATCAAACTGCATGCCTAAAACCGGAGGCTATGAGGGTGGGTTGGGGCAGCAGTGTTTGGCCTGCGTGCAGAGGTTGGCGACCATGTGCCTGGCTTGGACACATTATGTATTGGCTAGCGAGAGTTGTGTTTGGGAGCACAAAATCGTTGTGGCGCTGGGTCGCTGTACTTCCACTACTCGCATTGGGGTTTAGTGTGTCAGACTAGATGGCTGTAGGATTGAGCAGGGTGGATAATCAAATGTGGGCACACATGACAAGGTGCTTATTGCTTACACCTCCATGGGGGCATGTGTCCTTTTGGGCCCTCTAACCTTTGGTAGATTGTCTCCGAGGATGAGGTGGATTGCTTTTGCTCTTTGTTTCTCCTGCCATTTTGTGCTGGGGTGGCAGCACCTTCATTACAAGTAAAGCCATATCACAATTTCAAGTGAAAAGGAAACAATGTCACGTGGAAATGTGCATGCGCACCATGTTTGATGGTGGGTGCAAGTACCAACACGCTGCCGGTAAGCATGGGATGGTGCGATGCACAATGCATGGTAAATGCGTCGGTGTTGGGTTTGTGATCAAACGAGTGACCTCTTGTCTGGAACCACATGCACTTGTGTGAGGATACTGAAATTGTGGAATGTTTTCGCAATGCTTCAGGCTCGTGTCGAGCTCTCGCTGCCAGAGTATTGCTACTTCTGCAAGAGTAACTTCTGTTGATAACTTTGAGCTTCTATGAATGGTGGATAGGATTGTGTTGTGAGAGCTTCTTGGTTTGCTCCACTAATCCTCCAGTAGCTACATTGCCTGTTCTGTATTATGTATGGTGCGTTGTAGCCACCTAGTTCACACATGCATGACCGGTAGAGTTTCCTCGATGGTCAAGACACGGGCACTTTGTGGTCTATGCCAATTTCCTGGGAGACCGCACGATGATTAGACACGTATTTGTGCTGACAGGTTGTGCGTTCCCTTTGCGGTCGAGACCCCGGAAAATAGTGGTTTGTGCCGGTACCACTGGAGACCCACCACTGGTTGTTTGAGTCTTTCTTGACTTTTGTCAGACATGTAGCTTGGATGTGGTTGAGACCTGGACGTCCGGTGACATGTTTCGGCGTCTCGGGAGATCTGAAAGTTCCTAGCTTTTGCTTGGCGGCGATGCTACTATGTCACCGTAGAGTCTTGATGTGTTTTGCGTTTATTGCATACATTCTTGTTCGTCAAGATCCGGGCACACGATGGAATGTTCCAGGCCTCATGAGACCTCTCTTGTGTAGTTTCACCAGATGTGACCTCGGCATTCCCTGTTCGTGCCTTATGAGAGAACCCTCCTAGCGACATTCTGTGTGAGAGATAACATTACAATGATCACAACGTAACAGAAGACGCTTGAACTGGTGGGGAGACGGCAAAGACATGCATACATGAAATTGTAGTTAGTAATAACAAACAAACACGTGTGTATGTAATCTCACCCACGTGCGTGCAACTAAGTAGAGAAGTTCAACCAACCGGTGAGGAATTAGCCTAACTTGGCTGCAAGCTCCAAAACAACATCAAAGGGGAACCCGACAACCATACGGTCCCCTTGATTTTCCGAATGCCAAATTGGAAGAAGCGTCAGGTGTAGAAATAGAAACTCTACGCAACTAGACCATTATCGAGCAAGGATAGCACCAATGAGAAAATAGACCCCGAGAGGTGGTCATTGAGAAAACTCTAGAAAGCACATGAGGGCGTGTCAACTAGTACGGACGGCGTCAAAGTAGCCGCCGAGTGTCCCGGCATACCAGCGAGTCGTGATGACATGTCCGGAGGCTACTGTGACTCATACTCCAACACTCCCCTATGACTTGCAGACGTCAGTCACGAGGAGGAAGCAAAGGTCACAAATTGATGACAACATCAGCGTACGACAAGCGGCTCAAGACAGGACCACACAAAAATTGCTAAAAGAGAGAGGAAGGAGCAAGAGTGGGATACAAATCAGATAGGAGTAGGAGCACATACAAGAAGCCCAACACTACATACCTCAAACTGGAACTTGTCATTGAATAATGCTTTGGTGAGGAAGTCTGCACACTTGTGTCACGTGTCAACACCCACGACAGATATAGTTCCACGTGCAATGTGCTCACGTACAAACTGATGTCAATGTTGATGTGTTTTGTGCACGTGTGACACATGCCTTCATGCTCTGCTATGCGGCTCATACTCTCATTGTCGTAGCAGATGGTGATGCAGCGGATGGGCTACCGCAGCAGCTGCATGAGGTGGCACAACCAGATGCTCTCACAGACCCCAACCTCCAATGTGACATAGTCCACCTCAGTCGAGCTCCACGCTACGCAGCCCTACTTGCTGCTCTTCCATGAGACAGCGGTACCTCCAACAAGGAAGATGTAGCTGGACCGGCTGTGCACATCGTGATCATGGGCCCAATGACTGTTAGTGTACCCATTAACAATAGTAGATGATTATGCGCGAAAGCACAGGCCCAGACGTGGAGTAGACAAAACATACAGCTCCACTCACAACACAACCTCCAAATGGAGCTGATGTGGATGCTGTGAGAACTGCGACAAGAGGTTCATAGGAAGGGCAACATCTGCGCGCATCGTAGTACCGAGGAACATGAGGGAGCCAATGACTCGAAGCTACGCCGTGACAACGACAAGCACCCCCCGGACGATCTAGGTCTGTTCACATGAGAAGTCTCTGTCCAGCGGGCATCATAGGTGTAGATGCATAAGGGACTTTGGACAACAAGTCAGCAAAACGCTCCCCCAGATTCCTTACGTGACTAGCTTGATGCACATGCAGTGTGCGACGCTGGCCATCACGCTCAATCTCTAATCCTAAGTAGACACGAGCTAGACCAAGATCCTTCATTATGTATGCAGATTGGAGAAGATCCTTCCCAGCCTAGACATCGTGAGGATCGGGGAACACAATCAAGAGGTCATCCACATAGACCAGAACAACAACGAAGGGTGCAGTGGGGACACTGACGAACAACGTTGGGTCCACTATGCTACATTGATACTCGTCCCCCTCCAAGGTAGTGGAGATCTTGAGGTTCCAACAACGTGGGGATTTCTTCAAGCCATACAAGGCCTTTTGGAGGTGCCAATTTCTTTCTGTGCCATCCTTGACCCTGGAGGCGGGACGAGATAAACATCTTCCTCGAAATTACCATGCAAGAAAGCATTTGGAGCTGCTAATCATGCTAATGCCACTTGACTGAACACGGTTTTTTCCGTGGTATACTTATCCACAGGGGCAAATGTGACATCGAAGTCCACACCAGGCACTTGGGAGGAACCCTTGGCCATGAGATGGGCTCTATATTGTTCCAATGAGCCATTGGGCCTCTCCTTCCTTCAAAACACCCAACGGGCTGAGATGGCCTTATGACCAGGCAGGAACTTCACATTCTAAAAAGCCCTATGCTCCTTGATTGCAGTTAGTTCCTCGTGCTTGCTCCCAAAGAGTTGCATATGCAGCGGAGCATGCTTGTTGCACTGTGTTCGGTTTAGGCACATGTGGCATGTTGCCACTCCCAACGAATGCGGTGCTGACTGAGGGATGTGGCAGAGGCAGTGTAGACCCACCTGTTGTAATGGCTCGATGGAACTCATCTGCAGTTAAAGAGTATCCAAGCACGGTGTTAGGCTATACCACAGCCGCCACCAAGCCAAAAGTGTCAAGACCAGATATAGGAGTAGGTTGTATGGGGTTGACGAAACCACCGTATTTGACGGGCTGACTGTGCGGGCCCACGATGGCCAGCTGAGGCTACACGACTGGTAGGCTTGGCAAAGTGAGGTGCAGACTATAACGGTCTCAAACGACCGCCTGGAGCACAAAGAAAGGCGTACAGAGGAACCAGGGCTACGAGGGTACGACTGGGTATGTTGTTGATGGAACCACAACCGGTGACATAGGAAACAACGCAACAAGAGATGATGCAAACGCGGCAGGGGAAATTTTAGGCGACGCCGACGTGACAAGAGATTACACAGGTGGCAAAAAAGACTCAATAGGAGATGAGGCAGGCGTCGACAAAGACGCGAGAGAAGATGACATAGGCATTGACACATGTAAAATGGGAGAGAATAAAGATGACGACACAGACGTGGGTGATGCTGGTGATGAATCAACTGCTACAGGAGATGACACTGGCGATGACGTAGACACGTCAGGAGGTGACGGCAACGACTATGGAGACGTGACAAGAGATGAAACTGGCAAAAATGTAATGGGGTATGAAGCACATCCACTATCGAAGGACACTCCACATAAACCACCCTCTTGGTCAAGAGAAGGGAGCAAGTGAAGGAACAGAATGGCCAATGTTCTATTAGAAGATGCTCTCAAATAAGAGATCATCGCGAGACTCATCATCCCGACTACGCTCGGGGTCTCAAAAGCGCCAGGCATTCTACTGAGAAGAAACACCAAGGAAAGGGCAGAGGCGACCGCGAGGGGACATCTTGCCACCATACTGGTCCTCAGGTAGCCAAACACTCGCGATGCTACCCCAGACACGAGCGAGGTGAAGGTCAACACGACAACCATACCATCGCTGGAATGGCATGACATGACAAGGCAGTGGAATGTGGGGAACATGGTTCCAAATCCACATCATGTAGGACATGGCCGTAAAGGCAAACAACGGAGGGAGGCCAGAATAAACAAGAAGGATCCAAACACCGTTAGCAGGAGTGGTTCTAACGTTTTGACATTGCGTTATGTTATGGTGTATATGGAGCAGAGAGCTCCAGATGCACCCCTTGAGACTGGATGGAGCGAGCCGTGGAATCCATGAACTCACCACCACGATCGGAGCAAAATGAAGTCAGCTTACGTTGGCAAGCACACTTAGCCTGGACAAGACTGGACTCACTTGTGGGGCCAACATCGTTTTTCCTAACAAAGGGTAAAGATCTAGAGAAAGAAAAACAAAACTATCTGTGAGACACAAGACATAACAAAAAACACCCCAAAGAAATTCATCAGGGAGTGGGCCCATGACGTCCTCATGGACAAGGAAATGGGGGTGCAGTGTGTGGGAGTTAGATAAAAGGAAAGGATGGACGATGTAGCTTGCCTTGTGTGCAAACAAGACAGTGGTCAGGGTCAAGACCAAGAGTAGGCTGATGATGCACAAGGCTATCGATGGCAGCAATACTCACGTGACACATATGGAAATGGAGCAAACATGTGTGTGTGCAGGGGAAAGCGAGGGAGCAACATGCACATTTGCTGCTATAGTGGTGGCCGATGTCGATGAAAACAAGGACACACAATGCAATTTGTCGCAACATAGATCATGGAGAATAGGACGATCAGATGACTCCAGCGACACAATGCCAGTGCCATGAAAGGAAACAGATTCCATGCCCTGATCATCCAAGGTAGTGACAGACAACAAGCTTACCTCAAGCATAGGGACATAGAAAACATCCGACAAGAAGACATCACTTGATGGACCGAAAAAATGCAAAACACCAACACCCTGAACCGGCAACATCTGGCGAGAACCAGTGCGGACAAAGCATATGTCATCGACAAGCACTAATGTGAAAAATACGACACGAGACAACGTCGCGTGATTAATGATCTAGAAGCCACTCAACACAAGAGACGGAGTGGTCACATGACACTGCACAATGCTCCAAGTAATGGCAAGAGGGGACACAGTACGACCAGAAGTCACAGGAAGGAGACGGGGAAGGGTGAACAACTGCCAATGCTCAATCCAATCCACGAACGACACAACCCCAAAATCCAACATACCCCGAAGGGCTCAATCTGACGAACAACAGTAACCCCCAGACTCGGCATTCAAAATCACACCGGAGTGGACATCCTGAGGCCGAGGATAAAGAGTGAATGTGGAGGCCAGTGCAGATGTGTCTGGACTTGGCGGCAGTTCGGAAAAGGACCTAGCCGCCAGCAGAAAGGGAGATGGAGCTGCAAACTGGAGCCACAATGGAGGTATGTAGGATAAAGAAGGTGGCTTGTAGACTGTAGGGTAGTAGGGTAGTGGAAGCCAATGCCATCCCGGATGGGGTACAACCACTACTGAAGAGAAAGGCAGTGAAGCCCAACCGGACATCGGAATCGTCAAGGACATGATGGTGGTGGTCTCCCATCACACGGGATCAGAATCCTACATGTGAGGGTCTCGACCAAAGAGGATGGGGATGAAATCGTGATACACAGTCTTCTGAGGCAATGAGAAGAATCCCTAGATGCCCGGGTCTGGACCATGTGCAGGAAAGGAGGAGAGAAAAGAAAAACAAAGGTAAAAGAAATATCAACTAAAGGGAAAACGGAAATAACGGAAAACGTAAAGCACCAAGGAGAAGTCCGCAGTGTGGGCCAGACCTAGGGTCATCTGGGAGTTGAGAGGGGTGACAAGGCTCACTCTCTCTCCTCCACCTCTTTTCTTCTTGTATTAGGGAGGTTACGCTCGAACCTCGCTGGCAAAAAAAAAGATCAGTGGGAACGTCGAGCAACGAGTCCATCAATCGACAACCTCGTTGATCGACGAGCTCGTCGATCAACGAGGCTATCGACAAAGCTTGTCAATAGGCGGGCTTGAAAAGATGTGGACCAGCTTCCCGCCGGCTGATGACATCGGCCAGCGATGACATGCACAGCTGTCGTGCCCCTACTAGTGCTGTTGTGCCACTGAGAATGATGTTGCAGCTACACTGGAGCTGCTGCTGTAAATGTGGTTACTGCAGCTGTTGTAGCTACTTTTATAGCAATTCTTGCTGTAGCTGCTACTTTACCTACTGCTAAAACTGCTGCTACGAATGCAGCTCCCGCAGGTGCTACTGTAGGTGTTACTGCTGTAGCAATTGCTACTGTAGCTGCTGTGAGTGCGGTTGCTGCTATGCTGTGAGTGTGGCTGCTGCTGCTGCGACTGCAGCTTCTACTACTGATATTGCTGACATTGCTGCTTTTGTTGTTGTAGCTGATGGTGCTGTAGTTGCTGCTTCTGGTGAGGCTGCTCTGGCTGCTGTACAAAGATGCCATGCAGCCACGTTGTTCGCGCAGTCGTCGATGTTGTTGCTTCAGCTACTACTACCGGTGTTGTTACCGTTGGTCCTGCTGAGTGTGGTTGCAACTGCTGCGATGGAGAAATCCTGGTGCAGCTACTACCACGGCAATGGCTTCTGATGTTGTGGAGGTGGCCGAATTCGCTACCATAGTTTTTGCACTTCGCCATGAAGAAGGCAGCCGCTATGGGGAAAATTGCTGAAAATCCCCTGTAGCATTTCGTCTCCGGCTCTACGGGAGGACTACATGAGGTCAGCCCTCAGCTGAGGGCCTCCATGTCGCCAGGACCTGTACGCCCCACCCTGCCCACTCCGGCCCAGTCCATATGCCTCCGGTGCCGCTACTGCATGCTGTGTGGTGGGAGGAAAAGGTCGTGAGAGAACCGTCCTAGCGTGTGGTATCTCTCAATAACTCGGATACCATGAGGGAATGAGAGAATCCTCGTAGCGATGTACTCTCTCAAAACATGATAGAGTTATGTGTGAGAGAGTATATTGTGGTCAACAAAACATGATAGACAACGCTTGAATTGGTGGAGAGACGGTAGAGACATGAATAGATGAAATTAAAGTTAGTAATGACAAACAAATAAGTTGATATGTAGTCTCACCCACGTGTGTGCAACTGACCACACAAGCCCAACCAACTGGTGAGAAATTAGCCTTACCTGACCCTTAGCTCCAAACAAACAGAAGAGGAGAACCCGATAGCCGTACGGGCTCCTTAAATGTCTGAATGACAAACCGAAAAAAGCAGCAGGTGCAGAAACAGAAACTCCACGCAATTGGACCATTAACAAGCAAGGACAACGCACGTGAGGAAATGAACCCCGAGAGGTTGTCACCGGAAAATCTCGAGAGAGCACATGAGGACGTGCCGGCTGGTGCGGACGCTGTCAAAGTAGCCGTTGAGTGTCCCGTCATACCGACAAGCCATGAAGACAAGTCCAGAGGTCACCATGACTCACACACCAACAGGGGCCTGGCGGGCTTGTCGCCAGTCACCACTATGTAAGCTCTCTGTAGGGCTCACTGTAATCTCTCCCTGTCCTTAATGCATTTCAGACTTCGCCAGCTTTGGCCTTCACTGTCTGCCCCTCACACCCAGAACTCATGGCAGTTTTGCATCGGCCAATATACCCTGAATTATTCAAACAAGTGACTTCTTGCCAGGAAATACATGCATTTCACTGCGGAAAAGGTCGGGCATTGTTCTGGTGCTTCAGATTGTATCAAGCTCTTGATGCCAGAGTGTTGCTACTTTTGCAAGAGTAACTTCATGGCAGTCACTTGGCAGAAAATAGATAAATGTGGTGTGAGCTCCATGCCAGAAAGATTGGTTTCTAGCGTTTCACTTTGAAAATGTTTTGCCATTGAACGACATGAAAAACCAAAGAGAGAGAGAGAGAGAGAGAGAGAGAGAGAGAGAGAGAGAGAGAGAGAGAGAGAGAGAGAGAGAGAGAGAGAGAGAGAGAGAGAGAGAGAGAGAGAGAGAGAGAGAGAGAGAGGGAGAGAGAGAGAGAGAGAGAGAGAGAGAGAGAGA
>SZWC01006330.1:8446-21272 GCA_023375785.1 Penium margaritaceum | reverse complement strand
TGTGTGTGTGTGTGTGTGTGTGTGTGTGTGAAGAGTCAAGAGGTCACTTGCATGTGATACACCCATAACCAATACTCCCCCATGACCCATAAACAACCAGCCTACACGCACATAAGAATACACACAAGTCATGAAACGAGGTGACTCACAAGACTCATATCAACCAGGGGCATCACGATAGTGCACTAGGAGAACAACATGCATAGCCACCTTGAACATGCCGCTGCTGAGAGCTTTGGTGAGAAAGTTTGCACGCTGCTGATGAGTGTCGACCTAGACAACCTGAACGTCTCTAGCAGCAATGCGCTGGTGCGGGAGTGATGCATGCCATCGTACTCGGCCATTGCCTTTGCACTTTGGTTGTCGAAACACAGAGTGATACAACGGATGGGAACACACAACTGTTGCAACAGGCAAGATAGCCAGACAATATCACACGTACCTGCACCAAGCGGCACGTATTCTACCTCCCTGGAACTCCTGGCAACACATCCCTGTTTTCCACTCTTCCTAGAGACGACAGTTCCACCGACAAGGAAGATGAAACCGGTGCAGCTACGAGCATCAGTATAGTGTGCCCAATCACTGTCTGTGTAGCCGTCAACCACCACAGAGAGCTAAGCACGATAGCACAGACCCACACATGCATTAGAAAGCGCATAACACACCACAAAAAACACCGCCTCAAGGTGTTTTTGGTGAGGTTGTTGGGAGAACTGGGCCAAGAAGGTGACCGAGAAGGCCGCGTCTGCCCGGGTGGTGGTCACAAGGTACATTAAGAGAACCGACCACACTGAGGTAGTTGATGACATCGACAGTCTTCTCCAGGTGTGCTGAGTCAAGGAACTTCAGCATGCGCTGTCCTACAAGAGTCATCGCTTATGGACGAAGTGAGAGTGTTTACCAGCAAGGAGGCAAACCGCTCCTTCAGTGTACGGATTTATACAGCCTAGTGATCACGCTCAAGTTCCATGTCAAGGAATGCTTGTGGCGGACCCACGTCCTTTATCTTTTATGTGGATTACAAAAGGTTTTTCACAGACAAGACGGTTGCGGGACTGGGAGAGGCAATGAGGAGATCATTGACATACACGAGAATGGCAACGAATGGCTCTGAGGGAACACTCAAGAAGTGTGCAAGATCCATAGTGCTATGCCTGTCACCGCCCCTCTCAAGGGTTGAGGAGATCTTCATGTTCCAACAACGTGGCGACTTTTTGAGCCCATTAAGTTCCTTACGCAGCCGCCAAACCATGTTTGTACCATCGGTGAGTCCCGATGGCTAGACCATGTAGATCTCCTCGTCTAGACGATCATGCAGGAAGGCGTTGTTCATTTCCATCAGTTCCAATTCCTAGTTGTGCATAACCACAAGGCTCAGAAGCACAGGGGCAGTGGTGTACCACCCGGGTGGGGTGAAGGTCTCATCAAAGTCAACCCCAGGGATGTGAGAGGTGCCTTTTATTGTGAGGCGAGCCTTGTACCGGTCGATTGTTCCATCAAGCTTCAGTTCTTGCTGTAGAACCCAAAGAGTAGAGATGCCCTTGCGGTCGGCAAGGAGATCCACAAGCTCAAAGGCACCATGCTCCTTAAGAGCAATCAACTCATCTTGCATGGCCTTCTCCCAGAGGTCAGCGCCAGCTGCCTCATGAGCCTGCCGCACACTGGTAGGCTAGGGTGGGAGAGTGGGAAGGCCGGAGGCTCCGAATCATGCGAAGACATTACCAGCAATAGAGGACTCAAGGACGTTGTGAAGCTCAAAAGCCACAAGAGCGTGACAAACTGCTGAGTCCGGGTGATTCCACAATGGCAGAAAGACCAAGTGCATCAAGACCAGTAATTTGGACAGAAAGACGAGTGGTGGAGGAGGACGATGTGCTGGAGCACATGACCTGCTGAGTGGATTGAGAGGTTTGGGAGGGGCCGAGTGCCCCAATGTTTGTGGGTATGACAGAGGATCCAACGGCGGAGGATGATGGACTGGGGTGTGAGCGCCGCTGAGAGAGCTGAGTAGCCTGAGAGGAGGAGTACTGAGGAAGAGCACGAAGTCTCCCCCCACGTGTATAGGGCTCAGGATCAATTGTAGGGACCTGAGGTGGTGATTCAGCGGTGTCAACCATAGGCGCAGGGGATGAGCTGGGAATGGAGTGCACAGGGGACTCTGTGTGGGTACTAGAGGATACCGACTCGAAGGACACAGAGGACGTATGGACTGGTGAGGACTTGGATTTTGGTGTGGCCTCAGAGGGGGAGCCGGACGGGGAGTCGGGCGGAGAGGATAGGGAGGCACTTTCCGTGAGAGAGACAGACACTGAAAGGAAAATATGAGGCACCATGTCAGAAAGGGGAGGAAGGTGACGCCCCCAGACCAGAGGCTGGGACAAAAAAATCCTCCCAAGTCGACAAAGCGAGGAGAGAGGAGGGTGGTGGGGCACTGGACAGGTCACGAGGAAAGACTTCCTTGAAGAAGAGGGTGTCATGGGACTTAATGACACAGGATCAGTCAGCGTCCCAGGAACGCGAAGCCTTGGACATGGCCGAGACACCTAGGAAGCTGCAGAGGCGGGCGTGGGGGCTAAGTTTGTCGTCTTGATAGTCCTCAGGTAGCCAGACGATTGCGATGCAAGGATTGGGTAAGCACGACAACCATACCATCGCTCAATGGGAGTCATGTGACAAGGGAGAGGGCTGTGAGGGACACGGTTCCAGATCCAGGTCAGGTACGACATGGCTTCAAAGGAGAAGAGAGGAGGAAGGGAGGAGGTAGTTAGAAGAGTATGGACACTGTCAACAAGCGTACGAATCCAGCGTTTGGAGACACCATTCTTATGGGGTGTGTAAGGAGCTGACGGCTCCATACACACCCCACAAGAGGACAAGAAGCAAGCAGTGGGTCCCATGAACTCCCCGCCACGGTCACACCAAAAGACCTTCAGGCGAAGACCAGAGGCCAGTTCAGCCTGGGGTAGCCAGGACTCAAGGATGGAGAAGACATCAGTCGTTTGACGGAGAGCAAAGATCCGGCATGCAAGAGAATTCATCGGTGAGACAGAGGACGTAGCAACCAACCCCCACGAATTCATCATGGACAAGGGATCCCATGACATCAGCGTGAAGAAGGTCAACGAGATAGGACGTGTGGGACTCAGAAGTGGAAAACGTGGAACGTTGCATTTTACCTTGAGCACAATCGAGGCAGTGAGCAGAGCAAGGTGCATGGAATGTGGATGCATTAAGCTCATGAGCTGGCTGGTCACACAGTAAACTTTCACTGGCAGCAGTTTGAATATGAGAGAGGCGGCAGTGCAGCAGTTGTGTGTGTGCCGCGGAGAGGGATCATGCGACATGAATGAGGGCGGAGGTAGTGGGATGAGGTGCAAATGATGGCATGCGATACAATCAATCACAACACTTGTCACTCAGCAGAACACGGCCAATGGTGCGGTGTAGCATAGACATAACGTCGCGGCTGGAGGAGAAGTCCATGCCCTGGTCATCAAGAGTCGTAAGAGAGAGATTACTGAGCTAAAGAGTGGGCACATATAGCACGTCAGGAAAGAAGAGCTCCCCCCTAGGACCAACAAAGTGAACAACCCCAACACCTTGGACAGGCAGAAGCTGGCCAGAACCAGTGCGCACAATTCAGATAGAGCCAACTAGACTGAGAGAGATAAACAACGAAGGAAGGGAGGTCATGTGGTGGGTGGCTCCTGAGTCGAGGATCCAATATCCACCTGTCACACGAACAGACGCTGGATCACGGCTGACAACAACAATGGTAGAGCGTGGAGAAAGGTGTTGGCCTCATGTAGCAAGGCAAGTTGTTAGACTGCCAGTGCTCAATCCACCAGACATCAGCTTGGGGACATCCCTGAACATGACTAGACGATGGACCACAAAGATTGTCCTCAACAATGCCTGCATGTGTCTCCTCAACCAAACATACACTCTCACCTCCCTAACAACAAAGGTGTCTCTAGTGGTCTGGATGAGAGAGGGCAGAGTCCAGCTGGTGCGTGTCGTCAGGTGGATCAGTGGTGATGACGACGCCGGAAGAGAACACCGAGAGGTGTGAGAGGATGATGCTCAGGATGGAGGTGAGTAAGCCCCAAATGGGAGCTCAAAGTAGAATGGGAGGGCAAACCCTGGAGGCCATTCCAAGGGGTAAGACAATGGTGGTAGAGCCATGGTGGTGCTGTAGGTGGTAGAAGATGCAGAAGAAGACAGAGTACGGCTGGAGGAGCTAGCGAAGGTCGAGGTGCAAGGAGTGCCACCACCACAACCTGAGTAGTATGCCCAATGCACACGCATGGCAGATGCCAGAGGGGCATCGTCAGGTGGTGCTGGACACTTGGGAGTGCCGTGACCAGTGGCGCCACAGTTCCAGCATGTGACACAACTGGAGGAGGATGAGGAATATGTGATGTTGTCACAACCCCGACTTAATCGCGCCCCTGCTGTCCACCGCCGCTTGCGGTACCACCTCTGCCTTTGTCTTTGTCACGGCCCCCATCCCCACCACCCACTTGGGAAGCAACAGACGTGGTTGTCGTGGTGGAGGTGATGGATGATGAGACAGAAGCTGAGGCGGATGAAGGAGGAAGTGCAATGGTAGATGCTACAACTGCTCCACGATGGATGCACTTGTTTTGCAGTGAGCTCCACTAATCGGTGAGGCGCTAGGAGGTAAACTCCTAGAAAAAACCGATGTCTGGCAGTGCATCGGTAAGGACTGGGACATCAGCTTATCACTCGAGGACGGCCTCATCCCTGAGCTGTCAGACATTTGCTGTGAGGCTTTCACCTCCTGGAAGATGTCAGACAGCTCAGGGATGAGGCCGAAGACGTTAGAGAGAACAGCAGGAAGCTGCCCAGGCGCGGCCTTGCCCAGGTTACGCTATAAGCACAGACTACGAGCCCATGAGGCGTCGGAAGTCTCATAAGCACGCATAGAGAGCATGTCGAATTGGACAGTGAGGACGCTCTAGGCTGCATGCCCAGTCACTGTTGTGCGATGCTTGATCAGCGGGTAAGTCCCAACTGGGTTAGCAGTCATGCGGTGGGATGTGTCTGCATTATATGACCCGATATCTTCAGTGAGGTCGTCGGATCGATTGCAAATGAGAGCACGGACAGTACGTGCCAACTCAGAGTCTATGGGCATGAAGGGAGGATTGGCAGAGGAATTTGGCTTATGGTAGTATATTGAGAGCTGCTCACCCTGTGCCCAAGCATTGAAGCGGACCTCCCAGGAGTAAAAGGTGAGATTGGAAGTAAAGTGAGGTGATTGCACTCAAATTCAGGCTTGCGCTGCACTGGCGATGCAAGTGCTTTGGCAGCGGCTGAGCCGGTGACAGTTGTGATTGTAAGAAGATCAATGGAGGTAGAGCCAACACTGGTAGATGTAGAAGCATGTGATATGGAAAAGGCAGCAGCAATGCCAGTAACAGTGGAGGCTGAAGGTGTACCATGCAGTGTGGACTGAAGGCGATTAAGAACCAAGTCAGCAATGTGGTCTGCAAAGGTTTCTTGATTAGCTTGTTCAGCACACGGCTTTTCCTCTACAAAGGTACGTAGTGAGTGTGACTTGTAGGCCATTGCGCTCACGCTATGGCTCAGCTTACAGAGCATCATATTGATCGTCCTCGACCGGCATGATGCCAACGACGTGACCCTGCCAAATTCTGGTAGAGTTTCCCTTGCCCCGGTGGGCGTGGGATATGTGTGATGTGCATATCAAGGCTCTGCTGCAAGGCAACAAACCTGGATGCAAAAATACGCCAATGCAGATGTAGTGCAATGGGTTAGGGGCAAGAAAGCCAGGCTCACCAGGCTTGGCGGTGTAGTGAGAACAGAGGGAGAGCAGCTGCTACTGAGGACGCCACGACTGCGATGGTGGAAGACGTGAACACGATGAGGCAGGCTACGCTTGTCATCGCGGCGGCTGTGAGGGAGGATATTGCACATACTATTGAAATCAACACCTGAATGTAGCGAGTCACAGATTATGATAAGGAAGGGAAAGCCAACGCTTGTGCAGTAGAGATGTGCATGGAGGTCACAACACTAGAAAATGATGTTAACGTTGTTGCCGTTGTTGTTGATGCTACTGCGTCTGCTGCGGTTTTCACTTGCGGAACGACGTTGACAGCTGCAGCTACCAGAGGATCTTGATCAACTGCTGTTGTAGTGTACGTTTCAATGGCTCTGCCAGCAGCACTACTTGCAGGTGCACGTACAGGGGCAGCAAAAGTGGAAGCAACAACAACACTGGAAACAAGTGTAGCCTGCAGAGTAGACAGGTTGTCAGGTGGAGAAGATGCAGCGGACTCCGCGTCAGATGCAGCTGAAGACACTGCACATCGTGGAGCAGAGGCTGTAGGTGCTGCTACCTCAGTCGCTGGTGTTGCTCCTCGAGGGATGGCATGTCGACACTGCTGACGAGTCCTATCGGCAACAGGTGGGCTTACCGGAGATTGGAGAGGTCGGTAATCACGATTCAGTCCCATGGCTGGTGTGTCCTCTGTTGTTGGCGAGCCGTCGACGACAGGCCGACAGTAGGCCGCATACACTCTGGTATCCTCTCGCTCGTAGTGCTCGGAGAGATCGTAGTCCTTGCCGGGACGATACCCGGGGCTGCTGCGAAGAAATCTCAATCACACCTCACGCTTCGCCCTCTTCTTGTACTACGCTGTTTCGTTGTCAAGATGGTCGCACTCCTACGCGACTGTGGGTGTTGTTGGAGTGGGATCTTTATCAGGAGTGGATGCCAGTGCGCTACATGATTGCCTGCCTGGCACGGCAGCCGCACATAAGAGAGATGGGCGACAAAGTGTGTTGCTGGTGCTGCTCTTGCTGCCGCTAAAGCTGTTGCTACAAGACCCGTAGTACGGTCTGCGTAAGCGTGTGCAGCAGTTGGTGGCATTGCTGTTGTGAGAGCAGTCGCGGCCGAGATGCGTGCAGGCAACAGCAAGGGATGTTCCTGTTGTGGCCGTAACATTGCCGAAGTAGCCTCGGACAGCTGTGGTAAAGTCACTGTTGGTGTCGTAGCGTTAGTTGGGATGTGAACGGGCAACTGCGTGGGGTGCGGTTGCACTGATCGTAGTGTGGCCGATGCTAAAGTGAGCAGCTGTAGCAAACGTAGCCAAATTCAGCGTGACCACAGTTGAGAGACTGTGGTCACCGAAGCCGCGTGCGGTTTCAGGAAGTCGTGTGTGATGCGGCTGTGAGAGCCGTCTTGCAGCCGATGTGTGTACAAACAGCTACTGCTCCATCCACACTCTGGCAGAATGAGGTTCGGCTGCGAGGAACAATGCTGTGGCGGCTGTAGCACTGCCGAAGAGAGCGTGTACAATAGCAGATAATGCAACTGCTGTCGCCACAACCACGGCAGCTGTGTGAGGTGCGGGTGCGATGGCCACAGGTCGGCAAATGTGTACGCTGGCAGCTGAGTAAGATTGGTTGTGAGAGGCACCATTGTGGTGGCTGTAGCACGGCCAAAGAGGCTGTGCACAGCGGCGGAGAATGTTGCTGCTGTCACCGTGAGATGCGGAGACGCGGAGATGAGCGATGTGTGCAGCTGCATAAGATGCGGCTACAATGGCCAATGTGTGTAGCTGTAGTAGATGCTCCTGCATTTGCCACAACAGCGGCTAAGTGTGCGCGGGCAGAGGTAGCAAGCGCTGCTACTGCGACCACAACTCGACTGGCGTGCATGAACTGCTTGGGTGGGATCACGGGCCACGTGGAAGTGACCCGACTAGGTCTCAGGACTACGGGGTTGGAAGGCTGCTTCCTTCCTGCTCTGATACCAGTAGGTAGCTTAGGTTGCTGTGATAAGCAAGCAAGCAACCTCGTGAAATGACAGAGGCGACGCCATGGATCGGGGCAAGCTCACTATTAGGTCAGCCAACTAGGAAGAACAAACAAGAGATGAGTAAGGAGCGAGCGAAGTGAAAAGTGCCAGTTGACCGGGCCACCCACGCGAGTCTCTCGACGTGGCGCCCGGACGCCATCCAGGGATCGAACCTCACCGTGGAGCGAACGAGGTCCAGGCAGTTTCTCACACACCGGTATAAAGCAGACATGTGGTCCCGAGGGATTAGCAACCTGGCTCACTAAGCTAACAGCATGCAAAAGAGAGAAGCTCAAACCACATCAACCGCGAGTGTATGTGGTACATGCAATCCTATGAATGTGTGTGCCCCACGCTAGAAAGACGGAGTATAAACCAATACAATCAAGCTCTCCATAAATCTGGTGTTGGTGCTGTGGCCACCACTTGACAGCTTGATGGTGTCGCCACCGCTGTGTGCTCCATGATGCGCCATGGTGTTGCACCCAAGAGCTTTGATTCAGGTTAATCATCTGCAGTGATGATGCGTGTGTGAAGAGTCAAGAGGTCAACTGCGTGTGTTACACCCATAACCAACTGGTTGGATCCCCCGGTGGCGGTGCAGCGTCGACGTGCTCCACGCACACTCATTGCGACGCTCACTGCCTCACACGTTTTCCTAACTCTTCCACAATTTGAATCAGTACGAGTCTTTCAGCCATGGTTTGTGCCACGTGGGGGTTCTCTACACCACTTACTCTCTATTCCCATGGTCTTGTAGTTAGTGACGGAGCGGGAGATGGAAAAGCGTGACTGTGCAAGCAAGTGCCTACAATACAGTATACGCCATAAGTATGGAGATGTTAGAGTTGAACAGTGAGAAACACGCATAGAGTGAGACGAGTGACGGGGGAGCTAGAGGAGCTCGCTCTCCACGATTAGGTGGACAGCAAGCCCATTAGCGGTCGTGGGTCCGTTTGAGAGGGTTTCGCAAAAAGTCGAAGAGTCAGTTACCTGTAGAAGGTGATGTGCGTGCAATGAGCCCAGAGGTCATTGTGTTTACTGTGCTGAACTGACACACCAACAGGTCTTGTGCGTTTCCCATGGAGAGTGAGTGTGCTCAATTCTCACGACTGAAGCACTCTGTGGCTCACGTGATGGCGAAGCCGCTCGCGGCAATCCATGGCGAGTTGTGGAGTGAAGAATGGTTTGGTTGATCGCTATCAAGTCGGGGTGTTCATTGTGAAGGGGCTATCATCACCTTTTCTTTGTGGTGTGCAATGAATGCAATGCAGCAAGACATCTGTTCCTCAGCCGCCATTCAGAGAATCACTCTTCACTGCATGAATTGGCGTCCGTCGATGACGCATCCCTACACGTCTCCAGAACAGCGGGCCCCAGTCCAAAACCTGTCCTTAGCAACAGCTACTAGCCTGTCGGAAAGTGATTCCAGGCCAAACAGGCGCCGACCTGAACGACCCGCAGGATGCTCAACCTGCCAATCAAGGCTCCGACATGCAAATTGGGTACCAGATCAGCACCTCTCCGCTCACCCGACACAGGTTGTTAGCTCAACGTGCTGAAGACACGCAGAGTGGGTTCGGATCCAAGGTTTGGATTCATGTTGGCATCACCAATGAACACAATCCTAACTGGTCACCATCGCTACTCAACCCCAGATTGGAAGCAACCAACTGGTGGTCACGTATCCTATTTAACAATTTTTTTTGTGTCCTTACTCCTCATCACAGATCATGCTTTGGAAGGCTCCATGCTCGAAAGGACGTCAACGTCAAGGACAGGTGTTGGAAGGGGAGAGGTGGCACAAAGATTCGTGTTCAGTCCTCGAGCTTCTCGACTGCATGATACAGATCACATGTCTTGTTTCAGATGGGTAAAGACGGAATGTTTCCTTTCATTGGCTCCACGTTATGTCCCACGTGCCAAGCCCTTGCAGCTGCATCGGGCAAGCGATGGCGTCCACTGCTCCGAGGAACGACCTCCGTGCACAGCTCAGAGCGACCCCTCGTCCCCCGCGTGTGCTCTTCTCTCTCCACGCCCCTCCGCCGCCAGCGGCCAGGCCACCGGCGTTCCCCGCCTCCGAAGCACCACTGCTGCCCCCATCCCCAGTGCCCCGCAGCCACAGCGGCAGCCAGCCGGCAGGCCGCACCTGCACCAGTTCCACCTGGCTGCGCCATTCCGCGTGCATCAGCCGCAGCTCGAGGGGCGTTGTCGCCGACCTCGCTCTCAATCGCTCGCTCCAAGAGATGGACGAGAAAGACGACGATGAGGACGACGACGGCGACAACGACGGCGGCGACGACGATGTTGTCGACAGGGACCGCGGGGCAGCAGTCGGCTGCGACAGGGAGATGGAGATGCGCACGGTGCGGTGTGTGGGGAACGACGTGACGCTGACTGCTGTGAGGCTGCGGTCGACGGAGGTCAGCGTGATGTGGCGGCTCGTGTTGCCTGGCCACACTTGGATAATGCGCAGCCTGTGAGAATGTAGGATGACATTTGGGGGGGCAGGAGGGGGTGGGAAAGCGAAGGGGGGGAGGGGGAAGGGGAATTGGGAAGGGGCCCAAGGCTCTTCGACCCCTTAGAATAGCCATGTCATGGGGACTCGATGGCACACATGGTCATAGGAAACAGATAGAAATGGGATGAGATAGGAATGGCCCCTATCTACCAGCCCATCAGTCTGACCAAGAATGTGGACGTAAAACACAACACCTCCTCCTTCCTGTGTGCACACTTCCTTGACAAAAAAACACTCGACAGATTTGCCTTGGTGATGCCCTCATATCCCATCGCGGTTGCGGATTGTGTCGCTCTCTCCACCATGCCCACGCCCGCCCCCCCGCCCGTGCCCACGCCCACGCCCACGCCCAGGCACACGCCCACGCACACGCCCACGCCCACTCCCACACCCACTCCCACATTCAAACCCATGACCACGCCCACACCCACGCCCACGCCCACGCCCACGACCACGCCCACGCCCACGCCCACGCCCACGCCCATGCCCACGCCCACGCCCACGCCCACGTCCACGCCCACGCCCACGTCCACGCCCACGCCCACGTCCACGCCCACGCCCACGTCCACGCCCACGCCCACGCCCACGCCCACGCCCACCCTCGCGCCCATACCCATGCCAACGCCCACGCCCACGCACACACCCACGCCCACGCCCACGCCCACGCCCAAGCCCATGCCCACGCCCACACCCACACACACGCCCATGCCCACACCCGCGCCCACAACCCACACGTCCACCTTTCAGTCAGGTCGTTGCGCACAAGAGTTGTGCAGCACCATTGGCTGCAGAACGTTGGCACACACATGTGAACGCATGTTCACACTCCCACCACCTGCCATTCCACCCACACACCCACAGATGGACCGACTGACAGACCCACCCACCCGCCCACCCTACCATCCACCCTCCCAGCCAGCCTGCCACCCACTCAAACACCCACAGACCCATAGATGGACTGGTCGCCACAACGGACAGAACGACAGAACGGCGGACTGACCGACCGAAAAATCACCTGACAGATGGTCGGACAGATGGACAGACGGATGGATGGACAGACTGACAGACGGATCGACGGACAGACGGACAGACGGGCGGACAGACGGACGGACAGACGGCAGGACAGACAGACGGACGGATGAACGGACGGACGGATGAACGGATGAACGGATGAACGGATGAACGGATGAACGGACGAACAGACGGACGGACGGACGGATGGGCTGATGTATGGACGGACGGACAGACCGACCCAACGACCAACCGACCGACCGACCAACAAACCTGTGGAGGGCCTTGACGTGCTTGGCCATGCGATCGCCGCGCGGCACAAGCGTGTCCGTGTCCTCGGCCACGGTCTCGATCACCGCACCGTCGCGCACGTACAGCGGCATGCGGTGCAGCGGCACCGTCACCCGCAGCGCTCTGCCGCCTCGCCGCTCTCGGCCCGTCCAAAAGTCCACCCACCGCTCCCCCCGTGGCAGATACACCTGCGGTGAAAAAAAACAGGTTTGCATGGTAGACCATCCCTGGGAAAGAGGAGGAAGTCAAGGGGGGATGGGGAGGGAGGGGGAGGAGAACGGAAGGAAAAGAACAAAATCTCACTTGCCTACGCAGCAGGCACATGTGGAGCTCAGAGGTGAGCACTCACGAGTCACCCCATTTGTGTGCATCGATTTCTTTTGGACAAACTTCTTTTCATAAAACCCTGGCTTTGGGGACCCATAGACCTCTGTAATGTCGAGCACCTATATGCAAGAATGTTGCCGTTAAGGGCACACGGCCGTGCACTAGGGCTGGGAAACCGCCGGTTCCGGTTGGGAAGGAAAACCGGAACCGTCGCAACCGACGGTTCCGGCTTTCCTTCTGACCGGAACCGAGACTTCGGTTGCCAGCCGGTTAAGCGGGCGGTTGACGACGTTGGATCGGCTCGGTTACGCCGGTCGCTATCAGCCCTCGACACCAGTCGAGGGTCCTGTTCGACAGCTGGGTGCGGGCGTGCAGCTTGGTTTCTGCAACCGCAAAGTCGTCAGCTCGCAAAACAATAGGGGGCGGCGGTCACACACTGCGCGACCACCGCCAGCCCCCTTCCCCCCCTTTTCTTGCAAGTTAATGCACTTTGGCACGTGCCAACGACGGACTACCAGGGGATCAATTTTTCTCTCTCGGACGTCAAAGGTGCATGTAAAACAATGGGGTCGCGGTAACGCGTTGCATTTTCACGAACCCTTTTTTATTTGCACGTGCGGAATTGCAAGGTGACGCCGTCGCGCCCGGCGTGACGGCGGGCATTTTTTTTGGTGCATGTGCCAAAAAACAAAGGGGCCGCGGTCACGCATTGCGTGACCGCGGCCCCTTTTTTTTTGGCACACACATGAGCGAACGGGAAGGTGCCTTCCACAAGCGAGAGAATCATAGTTGATGGTTTTTCTATAATCCCCCCTCCCCCC
>SZWC01006329.1:104307-135576 GCA_023375785.1 Penium margaritaceum | reverse complement strand
CTCCCTTCTACATTTCTTCCTCTCCTCCCTTAACTATTTCCATATCTCCTTCTTTGATATTGTCTGCATCTCCTTCATCTCTCCTAGCCCCTCTCCATTAGCTGTAGACTATGTCTTAGAAACCACACTATCCCTCTCTCTCTCTCTCTCTCTCTCTCTCTCTCTCTCTCTCTCTCTCTCTCTCTCTCTCTCTCTCTCTCTCTCTCTCTCTCTCTCCTTGTCACTCCAAGACCCTTCTCCTCTAGAGGTTGTGTGGCAACCTTGCTCTCGAGCGGTCCCTTTTGCGACCTCCTCTCCAGCTCTCTCTACCCTTGCCCCTCACTTTTCTCCTACCATTCTCTCTCTACACTCCATCTAGCTCATAAATCACTTTCCTTCTCCATCCTTTGACCTTTGCCACCCACATCTTTCGGTGCAAAGGTCGACCTCCCTATGCTTTGTGATCTCACCTCTTCACTCCGAGTTCTCCTTCTTTGTTATTTCTTTTTACTACCTCAAGCCTTCCTTCCTCTCTCCTTCTTTCAAACTCTTCTATTGTTGTGCTATCATAGCGGCCCGCTGCCTCACCCTCTCATGTTCATTTGCTCTGATCACTCCTTGTCTTTGACGACACCTATAAGGCCCTTTAGTGACCGTTGTATTCCTGCTTTTAGGTACTGGTGGTGGGAGGTTCTGATAAAGAACTTCCTTGAACTAAGCAGGAATGAAATTCAATTGAGAATCATTGGGTTGCGTGAACATGGAATTTGTTGGTCCTCTTTTTTCCCCCTTCTTTTGATGTTAAACAAGAAATGTTATGGTGGTGTTGGTACTTGGGCCATACATTTATGTAATCCAAACCCCTATGCAACAGGCACCTCGTGTATTCCAATAATATCCCTTCTCGCGTTGATGGATCAACTCTTGTGTCGCCAAGTAGGTTGTCTTGTGAAGATTTCCCCGTTGGTAGGGATGGTGATACATGCTTCACACTTTCACTCAGGGCTACTGGTCTCCCGTCCTGTGGACAATCAGTCTCCAGTGTTAACATCCACGTGCCCCACTACTCTACTCCATCATAATCAGCACTAGGAGAGTCACCAGGTCAGTGCTAGCAGAGTGAGCAAGTTCCCTCTCGTCTCTTTTCACATTCGGCAGGCAGGCAACCTCCCTCTTGGATGATTCTTGCCCGCATTTCTCATTGGCGGCTCTTCCCCCTTGCCCCACGTTTTGGCACCGGTAGGTCCCCATAAACATTCCACTGAACAAATCTATCACCAAGCTCTCGTGTTGGTTTCGTTGACCCCATCCTCCCCATCCTCCCCATCCTCCCGCCCAAAAAAACAAGGGGGATACATAAAAAGTGGGTGGGTTTGGCGGAGTCTCCCCCCACCCCCCTTCGCAACTCCAGTGTGATGCCCATCATCAGCTGTCAGACACATGCAAAGCCTCGTATCATCTTCTAAACTCCTCCAATTAGGGTCCAGGTGTATTGTTGCATGTGTAACTTGGTTTCTTTCTGTCCTTACCATGTGGCTGGGTGGGAGTGCGTTCGTTGGATGGCCCTTGGTCAGGGCTTTCCAAAAGAGCTGTTTGTGCCTCAAAAGCTTTATGGTGGAGGTAGAGTAGGCAAATCATAGCCCAAAGGAAATTCTAACATCAGTAATTCACCTCTATTCTTTCCCAAATCACTCTTTCTGCTTGCCACGTGACATGATCAAAGTGAACTTGATATGTAGCCCTTGCCAGCAGTAGATCCAACACCACAAGTTAAGAGCAACATAAATGATACAACACATTGAGGATTATACCACATTTTGGGACAAGAGCAACGACACTCAAGAAAGCAGGACTGGTTGGCTGAGCGATGGTTACTAGGCACAGACTTGGCTGATTGAGAGCATGCTCTTTGGGTGGAGAAATGGCAAGTTGTGCAGCAATGAGTACTACAGTGGGGGGCAGGCCGGTTCAGACAAATATAAGGCCAGAAGTCTTAGTGTAACCAAGTATAATGATAGAGGGAGCAGAGCAAGGAGGAAGAGTATAGTTTACAAGGGCAACGACCAAAGAGGATAGGTCGGACTTGAGGTACATGGCTGAGGGAGGATGCAGGTTGAGGGCTAAGGATTGCTGAACTAGGTTGAAAACGTGGGATGATCCTGCCCATGTGATTGAGGCCCAAGGGGGTGAGGAGGCTGCTTTGGGGTTCACATGTAAGATGTGCAACACTTTGGAAAACTCCTCACTATCACCATCATAACCTACGGTACTCGTGTAGTTACATGCAAAACATCCAAGCTGCTCACATAAGAATGGATAGCACAGACGGTACGGTAAGTACCATTACGCTTTCTAGATGTGGGAAAACTTTGGAGGAATTTGTTAGGTGGCAGTAGAGGTACGTTGGCAAGACCAATAGGATTGACGCTAGATAACCAACTACATGTGGTAGGAGTGGCTCGTTTGACTTCATGCATAGCTTCCTGTCTCTCCATGTTAAGATTCATTCCACCACACATCTCAATGGTTCTTGGTTGTGAGCCTGCACATTGCATTAGCTTAGCCCAATGGGGAGTATTGCCAATAACCGTGGGTGAGGAAATCCTATAACTCCTCAGATGGTGGATGCTTAGCATGGAAAGAAGTGAGATGGAGACCGCCTTGGCACCGTTATACTATATGGTATAAGTATTGATAAGGGATGATACAGTGGTCCATACCAACATCGAGCGCCTAGAGGAGGAGGTTGTGTGGGAGATCATGAGAATCTCTTTGAAGGACGCATACAACTTGGTTGATTAAGGAGCAATTTTGGACAATGTGGACTATGGTTTTTGAGTGGTTCATTTTGGTACTAGGACTCTTCTACGACCAAAACTTGAACTCTACTGCCATTGAGGGGCTCAGCCATGTATGATTCCTACAACATAGAAAATTCTTGAGACAACCTCTTCCTTGAGGCTCTCACATAGAGGTTCCTCTCCAGTACTCTTGTGTTGACCACTAACCACGTTCCCACGTATGTGACTTCCAAACGGATGGAGGAGTTTCAGCTAATGATGGGTAGGTCTAGGCTTCAGTACCTATTAGATGGTCTACAGTCAATGATAATATGTTTTTCCCATGGTGTCATCGTTCCCCAGGGATGGCCCTGCACGTGTATCTGTGACAATACCCACAGGCACACCTGTGCCTAATCCTAGACCATAAGCACACTTGTGCCTGTTCTTGTGTCGGTTCCTACTGGCACTCATGCTCCTCAAATTGCATTTGTCCTTCCATCTGCACCCACATATTCTATTCCACCTGTGCCTCCTCCCATGCTTGCGTGTGTGATTTTCAACTCCCTTGTATTTTACCATGTGTCTCTTGTGGCTGTATCCTCTCCTCCTCTGGTCCCTCTCCTAACTACATGCGAGCAGCCACTACATCTCCAGTCATATCACTTTCTCCACAGCTCAAAGTCAACATATCATTTTCCCGTAAGCCCAATGGTTGCCTCTAATCACTTTCCTCTTGGGCTCAGCGAGAAACCCATCCGTTGTCCAGGAGTCCTGCCCATGACATGTAGAGCGGTGAGCCCGGAACAAAGGCCCTTGACCTATATTCCCATCCTGACCACACATAGGTGCATCCATCAAACCCGATCAACCACGAGGTGGTATGTCGTGAATTTTTTTTGCGTGTGATGTCGCAACCAACCTTGTCCTCGTAAGTACCACGCCATATGCACAATTACTCACCACCTGAATATCCCCCTTGATGGTGCCTTACCTCGACACGTTCAGTAAGTCACTCTAGACAACGTATGTATCGTTGTGTTTGCGCTACCTGCAAGGATCATCTCAACTTCATTCTATGGCACGATGTCTAGGAGTTTGTCAACACTTCGCCGAGACGGAAGGTCGTATAGTCCAAGTAAGTCTTCAATAAGAGGTGAAGCCTGATAGCTCACTTGAGAGATACAAGGCCCGTTTGAGGCAAAAACATTATGAGAGGTTGATGGTGTTGACTTCACCGGAATCTTTGTATCTATTAGTTGTGTGACCAAACCTTTTGCTTTGTTGGACGTCTTTGCTCACCACAACTGGGAGCCACAGCACATGGACGTGAACAATGTGTTCCTCAATGGCACCTTAAAGGAGTAGATCTATATGGTCCAAACACATGGCTTCAACGTCAGTGACAAGGTATAGTACTTCCAAAAGGCCTTGTACGCCCTCATGCAGTCACTAAAGTCCCACAATTAGGAGATACTCGGTGTACTGTGCTTGCTATTTGCAAAGAATCGTTGATCCATCTCTCCTCCTTCGATACACAGCTAAGCGATTCACCGCCATCCCAAAATATGTCAATAACCTCCACATCACACATACCTCAATGGAGATCGTGAAGGAGGTTAAGGTAGTCCTCCAGGCTACGTACACAGTACATTAACTTGATTCTACCATTGATTTTCTTCGGATGGAGAATGTGCACTTAAAGAGGACACTCTTACTTCACCAGGAACGTTGTACCTGCATTGTGGGGGGGTGATTCATCGACCTCCCATATGCACTTCCCATAACATTCACATGCATCATACCAAATAAGAAGGATGCCCTAAAGATGGAGGATCCTACATTTACGGAAGACATAGTACATGACCCTTTACTTATGCTACATTGGTTCTCTCATGTACTTGGCCACGACCTCGGCCCCGCATTAACTTCAGCGTCAACCTCTTTGTTATGGTTTCATAGTGCCCTTGGACAAGAGCTCTTCATACAAATATGTGAGTAATGGGACATTGGTTTCCAACCAACGTCTCAAGTTATGCTTTTGGGGGCAATGCTCGGTGGTGGTTGATAGCTACACACATAGAGACTAGGCTTTGAGCCTTGATGGATGCAGATGGACAAGCGATGTCTTCTTGCAAGGTGGTACTTCAATGTCATTGCCCAGCGGAAAATAGTGATATGGCTACTGCGATGGTGTGGTTGTAACGCTTGTTTAGTAAGTTGCGTTGGTCTGTGCCTCCCATCGTTTCATGCTATGAAAACCATAGTCCTCTTGTCATTGTAGAGAAATGTATGTTTCATGCACGTACAAAGCATATTGCCCTTGAGAATCACTTTGTGTGTGATCTCATCATTTGAATCAACACAATCATCCAGCGGGCTGACTTTCTAAACAAGATTCTTGCACGCGGTAAGTTCGGTGGTCCATTTGTTATATTGGGCTTCATCCCTTACCTCGGCATGGTTGAGAGTGGGGTGTGTGCATGTCCTTCGTTGAAAATGTCATTACGCACTTGTGTCAGTTCAACGCATGTATTGACGTTAGTACCATCCAATCATAAGAAAGTGATTTAATGTTAACCACCTTGTCTATGTGTGCTCTTGACCATGACCACTTAGTTGTGTCCATACTCATTGAAATCCCTTGTCCATATCCATATGAGACCAAAGCATTGTTATGTGGATATCCATTAATCGGTAACTAGAGATAAGCTGCCCCGATGTGCCATACACATTTTGGAAGAGTGTGCCCTTCTTCTACATCATGTAGAGTTTTCTCGGTGGACTTGCCTTTGACCCCATTTGCATGTTCTAAGATCTTGTGTCCAGTGATCAATACAAGACCTATGTGTGTACACTGTTTGTATCTAGCTTGGACTTTTGTATCTGTACAAATTCACAGTGTTGCATCCGGATGTGAGTGCACAAAGTTACAGCCAAAATATTGGTTTTTTGGCCCATCTAGGGCAAACTAACCCTCTTGCATATGTCACCTATTGTGCACCGTGACAACTACGCATGTTTTGAGCTCATTAATTCCAAAACTTCTATGCATCTAAAAGATTTTGGAGCACGTATGCATGAGCAGATACGACATGCCCCTCTTCCCTTATGCAGTTGTGTGGAGGTCAACTCCGTGGTTTCAACTAAACTCATGGCAGTCAAAATGGAGTTGTATAGCGTGAGCAAGAATGGAAAGAGCAAGAGAGAGTAGCTGTGGGGTGGAACTCGCTACTCGAGCCCACCCGTCGATTGGCGAGTTGGAGCCCACCGGCGCTCGCTCGAACTACAGAGGCATAGGCCCTTTCACACCCCACATGCCCACACACTTGTTGAAATAGCATGCACCTTGTCCACTGCCTAGCTGGCTAGCTACACATAGAGACAAGGCATGCACTGCTCTATGGAGTATGTCCCCTTGGTCTGTTCTGAGATGGGCCAAGAATGCACTGCCCATAACGGGTATGTCCCCTATGGCTCATCATAGGAACCATACATTTTTGGCTTGGTTGATTATGTACCGGAGTCTCAAACGGGAAGTTGCGGGTTCAAACCCCGCGACAGCCGCAATTTTCTTTGTGGCCAAAACTGGGACAGGAATCTTCTAGGAAGCTTACTAGAGCCTGCCTTGAGGATGATACTTGGCGGTCTAAGGACGCGCCAAGTAGGACTGTAGGTTGAGGTTGGCTCCAGTGGAGCCACTACAAGCAGAAGCTTTAGCAAAGCTCTGCAAGTATAAAAGGCTGTACCTTGCATGCATCTATTTACAATTCTTGCCTTTGAGACTCCTCACAGAGTGTCCAACCGAAGGTAGACACTAAAGACCAACATGCGGACTTCGTGAGGTTGCAAACCAAACGAACCTAAAGTGTGGATCCCTCGTTCGAGGGTGATATGTTATCTTGGTTGCAATACCAAGAGCGGTTGGCGGCCTCCCATGTCGGGACCGGTTTTCTAGACCGTTGCTATCCGGCGCATTGACAACACTGAATTTGGTCCTAATCTATGCCTAACCAAAGTACCACCGGTCCACGGTTAGCACCAAACTAGGTCACCAAGACACCACAGTTCAAACACGAAAAAGTACAGAAGTGCATTATTTTCAGACAATGGATGGGCACTCTATGAGGGGAGCTAGCATCCGTGGTGAAGGCGGGAGTGTATCTGGTGGCTGGTTACAGCTGCTTGGCAGCTGCCGGACTCGTGTAAGCTCCCCCAGTCTTTGGTGTCCTCTGTCTCATCAGGGGTCTGAAAGGCAATGGACGTGACCCAAGGGGTCACATTAAGCTTTGTACACAATCACTCCCCCATGACCACATGGCGAACAGGTTCACGGTTGTAACAACATTGATGTAGCAGTGACGCTAATGATAGCAGAAGAGCAACGACAGAACAACAACAATGAATGCAGCTCAAAGGCAGAGTTCAGTCCATAGTACATGCCAAGAGCAATCCCACAGAACGAGCAGCCGCTAGAAACTTTGTACAGCTAACAGCCTTTATAAGAATAACATGCTGCTAGCCAGTGCCGATCCACATGACCTGAATCTCACCTTCATCCACCATGTTTTGGATGTAGTGGGACTCGACGTCAATGTGCTTTGTATGTACATGGAACACGTCAGAGTTCTCTGTGATTGCCTTTGCACTTTGATTGTCACACCAAAGCATAACGAGGGGCATGGACTGACCGAGCTCTTTTAACAGACGCATAAACCACACACTCTCGTTCGCTCCAGTGCCTAGATCCACATAATCTGCTTCTATAGTGTTATGAGCGATGCAGTTTTGCTTGCCACAATGCCATAAGACAGCTATTCCTCCAATGAGGAAGATGAAGCCGGTATGACTCTTGCCATCCAGACTCCACCCCCAGTCACTGACTGTGCATCCATCGAGGACCACAAAGGCATATCCTCGGTAGTGAAGTCCCATGCGGGCAGTGGAAAAGGCGTACCGCATGTACTAGATAGTGGCCTCAAGGCCCCGTCTGCACGGTGCCTATGAGAACTGTGCGAGCAAGTTGAGCGTGAAGGCCATACCGGGCTGTGTTTTCGTGGCCAGGTACATGAGCGAGTCCATGTGCACTAAGGCCCACGTCCCTAATGCCGGGGTCCGCATTGTGTACGCTGTGAGCAATATGTGGACAGAGGCATCTGCCCTCACCTTGCCATTATAACTGTGGTGATGGTATAGCTAGGGCAGGTGGTGGACACTCGTGAGACACGGACACGATAGGCGATGTGCCATGAGATGCCGGTGCGTCAATTGGGTAGACTGAGGGTGAGGACAATGTAGGCGATGTGACTAGTGATGCAGACCGTGTAGGTAGTCACTCTGCTGCTAACTCTACTGGTAATGCAGATATAGGTGATAAGGGCATCACATGTGATGCGACAAGTGACACAGACTCTCGTAGTGCGGGGGGTTTTCGCGGAACGGTGGACGCAGGTAAGACAGGCAACGCGGTCAACGCGGCTAGCATAGACAACGCTAGCGAGTCAGTTGGTGCGTCGGATGGACAAGAAGCACCCAGGCTGACAGGGACAGTGTCATTGGTCAGCCCATTCTCCCTTGTGTGCGAGATCGTACCACACCCAAGGGAATGTGACTGTGGGGTGCCCCTGGCAGGCAGATTTCTAATGGAGAGACACTCAAAGAATGGGGCATCTCGAGATTCAACAATGTGTCGCCGACTGGGATCCTAAAATCAACATGCCTTGGAGCATGAAGCCACACCTACAAACGCGCGGACGTCACCTCTAAGGGAGAATTTGGACTCTTGCTGTTCTGGTGTGAACTAGACGCAAGCAAGGGACCCCCCCCCACATGCAAGAACCAGAGGTCGGCACGACATCCGTACCACAGTTGATGCAGGGTGGGTGTGTTTGGGAGGGGGCCATGAGGGATCTCGTTCTAGACCCATGTCATGTAAGCCATGTCCTCGAAGGCGAACTCTTGAGGCATACTGCTATCTACCCGCATGGAGCAAACCGCATCCTCCATGGTGTGGTTCCAACGGTGTGCTCACACACGCCGTTTTTCTGTGGTGTGGCTGGGGCTGAGAGGTTGTGAAACACTCCCACTTGAGCAATGTAGCGGTCCAGATCTCCAATGAATTCACCGCCCCGATCAGAATGAACGTCCTGTAGGGTGTGACCAGACTGAAGTTCGGCCATGACAAGCCACGTACGCACATCAAGCACAGCATCGCTTTTCAGGCGCAGACTGAAGACCCACCACATGCGAGTGAAGTCGTCCGTAATTGTAAGGATGTAACATCCTCTGTCATCCTAAATCTCCACGGGGAGGGATTATAGAAGATCAGAGTGAACCAACTTGAGGGGCTTGAGAGCCCGTAATTAAGACAGAGGGTGTGTGGCACAGTGCATCTTGGCTTGCACATTTTTCATGCAATCGGTCTTGGGTGGCGCCTCAAAGGACGGTGCGTCAGGACCGAGCAAAGGTTGGGTGTGAATCAGACAATCTATAGCATCCAAGTGGACGTGGCATAAGCATCTATGTAGTAGACACTAATTTTATAGCGACAGTGTGCCTATCTCGAACACTCGTGCTGAGGGGGTTGCAATGATGGTGATGGACATGGGGCAGCTGGAGACGTGGTACACGTCCTCTATTGCCTTGCCATAAAGCACCACTTCAATATCGGTGCAAACTGAGACAGTAGCATCCTTACCTGTGAATGTCACACTGAGATCCATCCGTGTGTAGGCACGCCCTAAAAGCATTGTGAGTTCTTGCCCATGCACATACAGCACGTTTGCAATGTAAAGCGGCTGAGACGGCCCATGGAATTGCACCACACCTTCACCCTAAACAAGAACCTCATGTCCCATAGCCGTACACACAAACTTCACAGAGCCAACAAAAAGGACCAAAAAATCACGCCAACGACATGTCATGTGATGGGTGGCATCAAAATCTAGGATCCAGGTGGCATCCGTCACACGCTCGGGCAGCGTGAATGAACAGCTACCAACAGTGCATATTGTGGAGAGAGGTGGCTCAGCACACGAATGCTGACTCACACAGGCAACACGTGCTTGTGACTCATCAAGCCACGAAAAATCATCATGACATGTGCACACTACACCAAAGATAGTGGACGGACCAGCATCATCACTTGTGACAATAACTTCACAGACTCAACAGCACACTGTGCTCCACCGCCACCATCACAACTACATGTCACGGTCTTGACGGACCCAAGCGTGGAATCCCTCGACTCAGTTAATGTGCTCGCACGTCCCTCAGTCTTGAGTTAGAGAAGCTGGCAGAGCTCGGCGATATCTCGGGACTGGGTTGCAAATTGTTACTCTAGAGTTGTGAGGCCAATGGAACTATATAGGACTCCATCAGCTCCTTGTGGAGACTGGGTATCAGTCCTTGCTGTGGTGGGTGCGGAGGCGTGCTCACACTGCTCAAACGCCTGGTATAGTCCTTACGCCATTTCAACTAGTTCTCGAGGAGCTTCCACTCTTATAGCGGTATGATCTCCAACAATTGTAGCACTTCCAATGTCGTTCTAGAGTCGGCTGTGAAGCCGAAGACTCCTATCTAACCTTGCTATCCCTCCTGTTGTTCTCTCCCTTCTTCCCTTGAATTGCCAAAGCTGAGCCAGGTGTTCTTACGGTTGTCATCGTCGGCAATGACGACGGGAGGGAGGAAAGGGAAAGGTGCATGATGTCTAGACTATTGTGAGAGCTATGGCTAATGAACTATGGCGGGCGTCATTTGCTGCTCCAACTCCCGCCACATGTAAGAAGTTCTTTGTGGCCCATGACAAAAGGAAGCCTTTGTCGGCAATCTCCAAAAGGCTGCTCAGGCTGAAATTGTGGAAGGTCTTCGCATACTCACATCCAACACTGATTATGATGGGGCTTAACGCCATGAGTTGGCACAGCCCATTCTTCCCCGGCAACCAGTACAGGTACATCACTCACCGCTAGTAGTTGGCTGGCACCTCGTGTCCACCCTCGCAGAGGGAGTTGAAATCTGACAAACGCTGTGATGTCGTTGCCATGGTATCGACCTTGAAAAGAGTACTCATCAACTTCCATGCCTCGAGCGGGTAACTTCCAGTTCTGGTGTGAGGATCACTAAGGAAAGGTTTGAAGTCGAGGGTGTACGACGCCGAGGCAGCCTTCAGGAGACCATAGGCTACGCGGGTGGCAGTTGTCGCATGTTTGAGGTCTGTAGTCTAGCACTGGATGGTGTAGTATGGGTATAACCCCTCACTAACTGCCAAGATATGGAACCGTGGGTTCCACGTGGTGTAGCTTTCCTCCTGCCGGTAGGTGGGGGGTTTGATCTCGAACCACTTGGTTGGCTTTGTCATCGGCAAAGCTGTCGGGACAGCTTATGCTGGCGATGGAGACAAGGGACCTTCTTCCAACCCCAGACTCATGCGGAGCAGCTGGTCCTCTAAGGAAGCTAAGTCTGCAAATGTTATGGACATGTTGCTAGGGCGTGCTTTGCTGATTGGTACTCCTTGCACCCTAAGCAGGTTTGACATCGTTTATCCAGCTGTGCGAGGCGAAGGCATAGAATTATTTCCTCATCACTGGCATCTGAATCCGTCTGTGGAAGGTTGTCAGACGAGACAGCATTGAATGCTCTTAACGATGCATGGACATTGGCTACGACAACACTCTCAACTGTCATTATGTCCTTGCGTAATGCATCATGGAGCAGCTTCTGTTGTTGCTCCTGTTGTTGAAGCTGTTGTTGTTGTTGTTGCTCATGTTGCTACTATTGCTGCGGCTATTACTGTAGTGGCTGGACTACATCACGAAAACGTTTGAGAAAGTCAGCCATCTGCCTGGTTTTCGGTTCAGCCTGCTAGGTCTGTTGCTCGCGCACCTCGCGTAGACCGCGAGCCAATGAACCAGGTTTGGGTGGCGATTCGTCTCGCACCGTGCCTGGTATACCGCCAACCAAACCGGAGGCAACAACACCAACGACCAGTTGAGCCAACACTGTTGTCTCTGACGGGTGTGTCCTTGGGCATGGAACTGCGTGGGATACCGCACGTGTGCACTAGAGTTTTTGACACTGGCGTTGAGTGGTGAACGACGTCGAAATTTTTTTACTGCGTTCACCCCACCCCGTTGGGCTTGGAACATGTGACGAGACCTTTTTAAGCCTGAAGGCCAACATCGATGGATCCCTCCACGCTGCCGAACAATTTTGGCAGCATTTCTCCCGCCCTCGTGGGCGTGGGAAATGTGAAGAGGTCGTTTTCAGCCTATGAACAGTCAATTAACCCTCCCCCATGCTACCAAAAAAACTCGACAGCGCTTCTCTTGTCCCAGTGGACGTGGAAAATCTGGGAGAGGCTGTGAGGTAGCCTATGGATACCTGAACCACCCCCACCCAACCTAGGAAGGGAGGGGAGCCAAGCCAGAAGGAAGAGGGGCTTACCAAAGATTATTTGGAGGCTACTTCAGCTACTATTGCTACTACTGCTGCGCTCATCCCTGTCGCTACAATGCAACGTCTCTTGGGTTGTGGCTGGCTGGTAATGCAGCCCACTGCCACAACCCTGCCGCAACTACTATCACAATAGCAGTTGGATAACCGTGGGTACTACTGTTGCCCGGCACTGCAATCCACTACGGCTGCTGACTGTTGTTGCATGAAGCCGCCACTAAAACCGTTGCATTGCACAGCTGCCGGCAACGTCGCTCAGCCCTTGCACTGATTGAGCCAATGTGACTGTTGGTCACTGTTGTAGCCGCAGCTAAGCCGCACTCACTACGGCTATTGCCGGCTGGTGCTGCTGCTGGCTAGTGCTACCGCACGATACTACACGCCGAAGCCGCTGCTGCTGCCGACGCTGCTACTCGTAGGTGTCGCTGCCCCTACTGCTTCACGCAGTGGTGATGCGGTTGAGCAAATGCGCCATTGTTGTTGCCGCTGCCGTTCTTGTTGCTGCTACTTTGCGCGACTACTGTTGCCATTGTTGATCCGCACAGTGGCAGATCGGCGAGCCCTCCCATGACCTTGCCACGCTTCTCATGCGCAACACGACGAGTGCTGGCTCATCTTGATCTAATACTGAAACAGATTCGACCTACGCCTCTTCCCTTACATTGTTGTGTGGAGGACAACTCTGTGGTTTCAAAGAAACTGGCGGCAGCCAAAACAGAGTTGTACAGCGTAAGAGTGGAAAGAGCGAGCTAGAGTAGCTACGGGATGGAGCTTACTACTCGAGCCCACCAGTTGGCCGGCGAGTTGGAGCTCACCGGCGATCATTGGAACTGCTTGGGTAGAAGGCCTTTCATGCCCCACATGCCCACACACCTAGTTTGGTTCTAAACCGTGCCTTACCAAAGTACCACCGGTCCACGGTTAGCACCAAACTAGGTCACCAAGACACCACAATTCAAACACGAACAAGTATAGAAATGGATTGTTTTCAGACAATGTATGGGCACTCTAGGACAGGATCTAGTACCCGTGGTGAAGGCGGGAGCGTATCTGGTGGCTGGTTATAGCTGCTTGGCAGTTGCCAGACTCGCGTCTGCTCCCCCAGTCTTTGGTGTCCTCCGTCTCATCAAGGGTCCGCAAGGTAATGGACGTGAGCCGAGAGGTCACAGTAAGCTATGTACACATCATCACGCATGTCTCTTCAAGTCGAATCCTTGTTGTTCTTGCACTAACTTTGTGTACATGTGCATCCGTTTCTTCGACAATATTCTCATGTCACCGATTGCACAGCAATGAAGCTTCCAAGGAATTCTTTAGCCCAAAGTTTATGCTTAAGACCTTTGAAACGTAGTCGAGTAGTGGTAGCATGGTGGAAGATGAGTTTGACCTGATGGTGTTTTTGCAACTACAAAGGCAGGAAGTGGTTGAAGGGCAGCATAGTGGGGAATCATTGTTGGCGCACACCAAGTCCGTCACCAACCAACTATACATGCTTTGGGTGGTGTGTGTCCGTTCCACTTGGAGTTTTTTATTGTGATGTTGTCCACAGCTTCCGGTGACCCCTCGGCTCATGCCCATGCTCGTGCAGATCCCTGACAAGACAGCCACCTCAGACAAGTGGGGGAGCTGACGTGGCCTTGGGAGTGTCCAAGACTCCACGACTATCCACCACGGACACTCGTGAGGAGCTGGAGCTCAGGCTCGACCGTTCCAGGCTTTTCAGTAGTGAGGCCGATTGGCCGATTGCAGGTTTTCCATTTATCAAACACTTGTTGGTGACTCAATCATGGTGTGTGGGCATTTTTTGCGTAGGATTTTGCACCCTGCTCCGTTTGGTTCTAACAGTTCTTGATTCGGATGCTTGAGCAAGGAGATATACCCAAAAACGTGGTTTTCTGCCGGTTTGTCTGTAGCAGGAAAATGAGACCGGTTGGCGCACCGCCGCTATCAGACGACACTTATGACCTCACCTTCCCATTTTGTCACTTACTCTGCTTCATGCTTAAGCTAAGCCTTGGTTCACATGACGTGTTCCAATCTTGCTCTCAATGTTCCTTGCATGACCTGTGAGTCAGCTAGCCAAATCAGTGGTGTCAGGCTAGTGAACAGTTGAGCTAGGAAGTTTCCAAGAATATTCTCTTGGTATCAGAGCAACAAGCCAGAGCTTGTTGTGTTGCACAGCAGAGATGCAGCAATCGCAGCAGCAGTGAGCAGCAGCAGCGGCAGCAGCACACAACATCAGCGACAGGTCCTGGGAGGACCCACCAACCTGCGCCATTGCAAGGCGTAGGCCGCAACACCTGCGCAAAAGAGGATTCGTGCAGGAGGGGTGCAGCAGTGTAGCAGCACGCCAGCGCAGGAGCGCCATAGCAGCTGTCCAGCAGCGCAACAACAGTGCTGGCAGTTTTGACCACAGCAGCAGCAGCAGCAGCATCATCGGCGGCGGCATCAGAAACATGAGCAACAGTAGCCGCCAAAGTGGCTTGAGGCCACTGCTGTCAAGTTCGACAGCAGCAGAAACAGCAACAACAACAGCAGCGTGCGCCACCGCTGCCCCTGTCCGTGCAACTTCCTAGAAGCCGCACGGACGTGGAGGAGCCGCGGATGAAAACAGCGTCAGCCACCACCTCCCCGTCGGCACGAGCTTGTCCTGGCTTCAAACGAACGCCGTTTTCGGCGTTTGAGGGTGCGTTGAAAAGCTCCTCTCTCAAGCTCTCCAGATCTACTATTCATGCTCAGTTTTGTGCTCTGTAGCCACCAGCAAAGACTGAAGTTCACCGCAGATTTGTTTTTCTGCTGAAATTTTGGGCAGAACAGGGAAAAGTGACGTTTTGCCACTTTTTTCAGCTTTTTGCGACCGAAAATTTCACCATCATATTCAGCACATTCAGGAGACTCTGTGGTCCATATTTTGCTTGATTTGGACAACCTTGAATTTTTAGTGCCGAAATTTTTAAACTTCAGTACTTGGCCAAATTTCTGGCCGTCAGCACCAGGAGCTCCACACAGCAGCAGCAGCCAGCAGCAGTGGCGTCGGCGTACAACAGCAGCAGTTTGCAGCAGCAGAAGTGTGCAGCAACAGCAACGTGCATCAGTAGCAGCTTGCAACTGCAGTGATCGACGACAACGACAGGAGGAGAAGCAATAGGAGGAGTGGCAGCAGCAGCAGCATCATCGGCGGCAGTTGCAGTAGCCTTGACAGCAGCAGTGGCTGCATTTTTCCTTCCTCTTCCTTGGTATTCCCCTCTCCTCTCGGTTTGGGCTCCCCCTTGCTTGTCCCTTGGGTGGGTTGAGGGTTGGGACAGGTACCCGGAGCTCCCCCAAGACCCTCCCATTTTTTCACGCCCACTGGGGCGGGGGGAACGCTGTCCGATTTTTTCCGGCAGCTGGGGGGGTCCACCCACGGCGTTCCCAGGCTGAAATAAGCCTCGACATTTTTTCCACGCCCACTGGGGCGGGGTAATTGCTGCCGAATTTTTTCAGCCGCTACGACGGCAGCAGCAGCTGAGGGGGTAGAGTGCCACCACCGTCTGAGTCAACGGTGGCAGTGGTTCAACGATAGCAGCAACAGCAGTAGTAGTGACATAGTAGCACACTGCAATGACAGCAAGTCCACAGACATGGCCAGTAATCACCACCGTAGCAGCAGCGAGCCAGGCAACTGGTCTTGTTTCCATGTCCTCCACCTCCCATCCTGTCAGCAGCGTGCTTTCCCCGACACAACAGCTTGCCGCAGGTGCCTGCCAGATCGCTGAGCTTAAGCAGCAGATCCTTGTCGCTAGGAACCGTCAGCTCGCCGAGCTCCACCGACGGAAGGCGCTCTCCATTCAGGGGAGTACGAGTAACATAGCTGAGTCGGGGGTACCCACTGCTGGTCGTGTCGAGTTCGTGGCGTCGCGTCGGGATGGTGGTAATGGTGTCGCCTGTTCTGTTCAATCTATCGAGTCTTTTGTCGGGTGGGATGATGCAAGTGTCCTGTCGCAGTGTCGTGTCGAGTCATGCACAGGTCCAGATGACCGATCATGGCTTCATGAGTCTCAATCAAGTGTTGTTGCTCGTTTGTCAACATCGCATCTCTCTGCGGAGGAGCCTGCTTCTGTCGCCTGTACTGTTGCTCGCTGTTACGTCATAGTGACAAAGCGTGTGACAGATGCCACCTGGATCATTGATACAGGTGCCACCCATCACATGACCTGTCGTCGTCGTGACTTTGTCGTGCTGGGTCCTGATGGGTCAGAACGGTCCATGCGCAAAGCAGCTGGTCATGAGGTCACAGTCCAGGGCGTAGGTGTAGTGCAATTCCACGGGCCGTCTGGCCCCTTGTATATCTCGGACGTTCTGTATGTGCCTGCGTTGAAGCTCTGCCTGTTTTTCAGACGTGCCTGCACTCGCATGGGACTTGGCGTGTCCTTCACAGGTGAGGATGCCACTATATTTGTCCATGCCACGCAAGAGGTGGTCTTACGTGGGGTGGCTGTGGATGACAGGTACCATGTCTCTGGCTGCCCTACGTCTACTGCTCCCTTGCCCTCCCCAACCTCTGCTCTTGTGTTTGTGACAGGCACTTTGTCACCTGAGCACCAGCATCTGTGGCATAGACGCCTATGCCATGTACACCAAGACGCTATCGATCGTCTAGTGCGCACACAGCCCATGCTCGGTCTTGATGCGGCATCTTTCGAGACGCCGCCCAAGACCGACTGTCTCCAATGCGATCAAGGAAAGATGCACCGGGCCACGTACCCTCGTTCCAACTCGCGGGTGCTTCGGCCTCTCGAGTTGGTTCATTCTGACCTCCTAAGACCCTTCCCTGTCGAGTTCCAGGAGGAAAGAGGAAGGTCTTGAGAAGATGCGTGGAAGCTTCCTACTGACACAGCCGTTGACTAGGCGTCAGTGCCTCGTCAGATAGTGACAACAATCACAAGTCGTGCACACAACGGCAAGGGTCTGGCTAGGAGACACAAGGCAAAGTGACAGAATGCTTCAATAGCATTTGCAGAGAGGAATGAAAAACGACAAGTCCATGGCATAAGTACATGCCACAGCGCACGGCGGGTGTCGCACGCGGCAGTGCAAGATCTGTCCTAAAAACCGGCCCAAAACCATTGTTTTGGCCGTAACAATGCGCAGACATGTCAGAATGCTACATCGTCTGAACCTAGACGTGCAGAATCAAACGTTGGACAGTACGATTGGTCACATGCATGCATCCAACGTCAAGCGGTGGACACACAATATAAAAACATGCAGATGGGGCCCACGACCAGTTCACCGATAAACTCCTGTGTGCTGCAAAAAAACTGCAGGAGGTCCCATGTAGCGTCCGGAGCTCTCGAACGGTCATCGGTCAGCTCCAGGATGGTATTCCGCCACCAGATGAAGCACTGGTGCCTCCAGGGTCCGCATGAGGGATCTGCACGAGTATGGACACGGCCGAGTGGTCACAGTAAACTGTACAGGTCAACAGGAACGTCACAAATCACAACACTCCCTCATGACCCGATGGTAGGCATGTCCATACACGTGCAGCACTAAGCCGAGTACAAAAACAAGTGCAACGACAAATGTGACACGGGCACGGACACACCCCACACTCAACCACTCTCAGGCAAGGGGCGAAGTCCAACAAAATGAATGGCCACAAGAACTTTCCGCGTGGTAGTACCTTCGTCAAGAAGTCAGCACGCTGCAAGTCACTACCAACCCAAATGACAAAGATCACGCGTCGCTCCACCAGATCACGCTCGAAGTGGTGCTCGACCGCAGTGTGCTTCGTGCGAGCATGAAACACACCTGAGTTCTTCGCAATGGCGAGAGCACTCTAGTTGTCGCAGTGAAGCACGATAGCGGATACTAATTGGCCAAGCTCATGGAACAGGCGCTGCAGCCATACCGCCTTAGCAACCCCTGCACCCAGAGCAACGTACTCTGCCTCCGATGAGCTACGTGTAATGCAGCCATGCTTCTCGCTGCGCCAAGACACAACACTTCACTCAGAAGGAACACGTAATCGTTGCGACTGCGTACATCTATGCTCCAGGCCCAGTCGATGTCGGTTTAGCCGTCAACGACCACCGTGTTATTTCTGGTATGCCCCTTGTCCAGACAGCGGCGGATTTAGGCAGGCATGCACTGCTCTACGGAGCAAGTCCCCTGCAGGACGAACCGGGTGTGCACTGTGCTTGTAGCGCAAGTCCCCCAGGTCCGCTCCTTGGGTTAAATGAGCAAGCGGATTAATTCCAGGATCACGGGTTCAAGTCCCGCCTAGGGCGCTAGGTCGCGCGCCTAAAGGGGGCTAAGGTACGCGAGCACCTAGGGGCCTAAAGTGCGCGTGCACCACCCTAGAGATCGCGCTTGGGTGCCTCGGCCTCAAGCCAAGGCACCCAAGCTCGCCACTGCTATATGTAATACTCATTTGCTCATTCTAAGTATCCACTTCTTATCCTTGAGACTTGTGCTGAAAACTAATGCATAAGTTGGCCAACCAACGGCAATTATAAAAGACTTGGGACAAGCTAAAAGGGGAAACCAAGAGACCACGGAAGGGAAAAGCTTTGTGAGATGAACAGTGTGGAAACATGATCCTGAGGGGGATATCTTCTAATAGTTGAAATGCTATGAGCGGTCGGCGGATGTCACTGTACTCCGTTTTCTCGACCATTTGCCTCAGGCAGGTTGACAAAGGGCTATGGGCCCACACTGATCAGTGACCATTGCAAACCCTCCACTCACATAAGTGGCAAGTTCATCGTCATCGAAGACTCGCGGCATTGAAGACTCAGTTCCATCTGCTCCATCGTCGGCCTACCTAGGCCTAAGGTGCGTACAAGTGTGAGAGGACAGACATGAGTTCGGCTCATGGTCCAAACCGCTCTCCACGGACAAGGAACGAATCACGCTCTGCCCTTGTGGGTATGACCCTCGAGTCCTAACGAGACAAGCTCTGCCCTTGTGGGTACGACCTCGTGTCTGTGGGAGCACTTGCCCCACCATAACTAGGGGCCATTGGTTGGAGGGGCATCCAACGGACTGCACCTTGACAACTCGATAGCAAACATCGGCCTCATCAGCAAACATCGGTATCAACAAAGCAGAGGAGAAAGCGCAGAGTCAACAAGAGGACTGCTGACCGACTCGGCACCATGCCAGAAAGTCAGGCGCTCACTCTCCCCTCAAGGCCCGCCGAGTTGGGCGCGGCCAATGCCATAGCAAGGTTCGATGGCGAAGCCTTTGGGATCTGGAAATGGTAGTTTGAGGTGGTCATGAGGGCGCGAGGGTACCTGAAGATGCTGCAAGGGACGGAGGTAGAACCCGAGGACGAGACAAGCCAAGAGCACGATGCTTGGCAAGAACGCAACGACATTGCGTTGGCGCTTCTCGTCGCTTCAATCTCTCCGTCCCTCCTATCCCACATCGAGGGGTGCATAACGGCAACTGAGGCTTACACCAAGCTGACAAACGTGTACCAATCGACCTCCCTTGCAAATCGGCTGTTCATCCTGCAACGCCTCATCGGATTGCGGGTGGACGAGGGAGAGTCGATCCCCGACTTCCTCACCTTCATCGACGACTACTCCAGAAAAGTGTTCGTCTACTTCCTCAAAACTAAAGGAGAGGTGCTGGAAAAGCTGCAGGAGTTTGTCGCCATGGTGGAGCGGTAGACTGGAAAGAAGGTCAAGGCCTTGCGTAGTGACAACGGCAGAGAGTACGAGGGGTG
Source organism: Penium margaritaceum (assembly GCA_023375785.1). Taxonomy (NCBI): domain Eukaryota; kingdom Viridiplantae; phylum Streptophyta; class Zygnematophyceae; order Desmidiales; family Peniaceae; genus Penium; species Penium margaritaceum. The sequence goes on along the minus strand of SZWC01006329.1, from coordinate 115,647 downwards.
CAAGTTGTGGCTCAAAGAGCATGGCATCGACCACCAAACGACCACCCCCTACACACCCCACAGCAACGGCGTGGCCGAGCGAATGAACCAGACCATTCTGGGCATGACACGAACCATGTTGTTTGACTCAAAACTGCCACCGCGCTTCTGGGCAGAAGCTGCGCGCACCGCCTGCTACCTCATCAACCTCATGCCAGCCGCAGCACTGTGCAGCAAGGGGGCAAGTACGGAGCAGAGCAAGGAGCAGGTGACGCCACAGGAGGTGTGGTAAGGCAAGAAGCCTAATGCCTCTCACTTGAAAGCATTCGGTTGCACCGCTTGGGCAAAAGGTCCAAGACGGGCAGGGAGGCGGCAAACTGGATGCACGTGCGTGCAAGTGCATGATGGTCGGCAATGAAGCCACGCACAAGGCATACAGGCTGTGGGACCAGGCAGCTGGGAGAGTCTTCACCTCCCGAGACGTAGACTTCAAGGAAGAGTCAAACAGAAAGGAAGAGTTGCATGACCCCGAGGACTCTCCCAAACAGGGAGAGTGTTGCTGGAGGCGGGAGATGTACCCCCTCCTAACTGGTGTGGAATGCCAAAGTTACAGGTAGTGACAATTGTCGACACATGGAGAGCGTCCGCTCAGGCTGAAGCGGAGACAGATTCTGACACCTTGTTGGAGACATCCGAGGCCTTTTCGGAGGCCAGTGGCTCTACACCTCCTGCTACCTCATCTGGGGAAGCACAGCAGCAGCAGCATGAGCAGCCAGCACCAACACCGCTAAGGCGCAGCACGTGCCAAAGCAAGCCTGTGCAGAAGTACAACGCAGGGAATGCCGAGTGGACCGGCCTAAGCTGGTCGTGCCTTGCGTAGGGAGAGCCAAGCACCATCGCTGAAGCCCTCTCGCGGCCGGATGCCGCAAAGTGGAAGGAGGTGATGGAGAGCGAGCTGGCCTCCATCAAGGAGAATGGTACGTGGGAGCTGGTGGACAAGCCACCCAACGCTCACGTGGTGGGCGTGAAGTGGGTCTTGCCCGTGAAGCTGAAGCAAGACGGCAGCATTGACAAGTACAAGGCGAGAGTAGTGGCAAAGGGATTCTCACAGAGAGCAGGGTCTGAGTACGACGAGACCTACTCTCCTATCGCTACCTTTACCTCGATCCAATCCTTGCTGGCTATGGCTGCTGCACGCGACATGGAAATTTACCAAATGGACGTCAAGACGGCTTTCCTCTATGGGAAGCTGGAGAAGGAGATATTCATGGAGGTGACCGAGGGGGTCGAAACCAAACCCGGGCAAGTTTGCAGGCTGGTCAAAGTGCTCTACGAGCTGAAACAGACCCCAAGGATCTGGTACAAGGAGATGGATGGCTTCATGGCCACCACTGGCTTCGCGCACTACCACAATGATCCAAGTGTGTATGTGCGTGCGGATGACCAAGGGCTGCTGCAGGTCGCACTGTATGTGGATGATGTGATTCTTAACTCTACCTCCAAGAAGGCCCTTGTGGTCCTCAAAGAGCAGCTGAGCAACAGGTTTCAGATGAAGGACATGGGAGAGCTCGAGTACTACCTCTTCATTGCCATCCACCGCAACCGAGCAGTAGGCAACATCGAGCTCAACCAGATGAAGTACATCATGGAGGTGCTTTGGCGCTATGGCATGGAAGACTGCAAACCCCTCAGTACTCCTCTCCCCACTGACACCAAACTCACCTCTTCTCACTCCCCCAGCACGTAAGCAGAGCGTCGTGAGATGCAGAATGTCCCCTTCCAGTCTGCGGTAGGGATCATCATGTATGCCATGGTTAGCACACGGCCTGACATCGCGTTTGCTCTGGTCCTGACCGGTCGGTATGTGGCCAACCCTGGGCCACTCCACTGGCAGGCCGTGAAGCAGATTCTCCGCTGGCACTGGGGGCTGCACTACGGTGGCCTCCAAGGAACAGACCGTCTGCGCCTCAAATGCTACACCGATGCAGACTGGGGAGGCAATCTTGACGACAGGACGTCCACCTCAGGATTCGTGTGCAACCTGAACGGCGAAGCTGTCTCTTGGGCGAGTAGAAAGCAGGACTACATCTCGATCTCCACTACTGAAGTTGAGTACGTCACACTCTCAGAAGCATGCAAGGAGACGTAGTGGCTGCACAATTTGCTTGCTGAGATGCAATCACTGCAGAAGGAGGCAACTGTTGTTCACATTGACAACAAGAGCGCGGTTGACATTGCGTACAATAATGTGCTCTCCAGGCGGACTAAACACATCGGTATCCGCTACCACTACAAACGCAACTTGGTTGCCAAGAACGTGGTGGATCTGCAGTACGTCGGGAAAAAACAGACGCTTGCGGACTTCCTCACAAAGTCGCTTGATGGTGACCAGCACAAGGTTGGTGCACAGGGCATCGGACTAGTAAGCGCTGCACACGAGGGCTGAAGAGGCGGCCTGACACATGGAGGCTGACATCGCAGGTCTTCGGGCCACTACAAGAGTCTACCCGCAGATGGACATAGGTGCAAGGGAGAGTTTTGTTATTTCTGGTATGCCCCTTGTCCTGTCAGCGGCAGATTTAGGCGGGCATGCACTGCTCTACGGAGCAAGTCCCCCGCAAGACGAACCGGGTATGCACTGCGCTTGTAGCGCAAGTCCCCCAGGTCCGCTCCTTGGATTAAATGAGCAAGCGGATTAATTCCAGGATCACGGGTTCAAGTCCCGCCTAGGGCGCTAGGTCGCGCGCCTAAAGGGGGCTAAGGTGCGCGAGCACCTAGGGGCCTAACGTGCGCACGCACCACCCTAGAGATCACGCTAGGGCACCTCGGCCTCAAGCCAAGGCACCCAAGCTCACCACTGCTATATGTTCTACTCATTTGCTCATTCTTAGTATCCACTTCTTATCCTTGAGACTTGTGCTGAAAACTAAGGCATAAGTTGGCCAACCAAGGGCAGATGTAAAAGACTTGGGACAAGCTAAAAAGGGAAACCGAGAGGCCACGGAAGGGACAAGCTTTGTGAGCTGAACAGTGTGGAAACACGATCCTGAGGGGGATATCTTCTAATAGCTGAAATGCTGTGACCGGTCGGCGGATGTCACTGTACTCCGTTTTCTAGACCGTTTGCCTCAGGCGGGTTGACAAACCGAACACAACCGGCGAAAGCAGACTCAGAGGTACGGTGTGGAGACCACATACCGCACCACTCGCACCGTCGCGTGAAGGGCTCTACGGCGTGGAGCCTGTGAAAACTGGGCAAGGAGGTTGACGTCAAATGCGATGTCAAGACGTGTGGTAGTGGCCAGGTACATCAGAGATCCAATACAGAGGTACAAGGTCACATCCACTTTCTCGCCCAGCTCTGTGGGATCCTCCACCTTCAGGGTGTCCTACCCGTCAGGTGTGAGAGGTGTGGAAGCCGTGGGTACTACGCTGAGGAGGTTGCTGAAGCGCTCCCCCACAACCCGTGTGTATCGGGCCTGATGCAGTAGTAGAGTACGACGTCTGTGATCTCGCACGATCTCCATGCCAAGAAACACCGCTACAGGACCAAGGTCCTTCATCCTGTAGGAAGTCTGGAGGACAGTCTTGGCCTCCTTCATGGCCTGCAGTGAAGGAGACGTGATCAGAAGATCATCGACATAGACCAGGATGGCGGTGAACCGCTCAGGCGTCCGTTGGATGAAGGGAGAGGGATCCGCCTCACTCTGTACATATCTCGCACAAGTCAGGGTCCCAGTGATCTCCTCGTTCCAACAACGACAAGACCGCTTGAGGCCGTACAACAACTTGCGCAAGCACCAGACCTCGTCACCATCCTCAAGAGCGGGTGCATGAGCCACGTAGATCTCCTCATCCAGAGAGCCATGGGGGAATGCATTGTTCACATCCATCTGGTGTAGTTTCTAGTCATGTTGAGCCACTACACCGAACAGAGCTCGAGTCGAGGTCATGCGGTCGATAGGGGGAAGGTGTCAGTGTAATCGATGCCCTCAATCTGAGAGTACCCCTTGACGATCAAGCGAGCCTTGTGGCATTCCGGTGAGTCATCTGGCTTCACTTTCTTACGAAAGACCCACTTGACGTGAATAGCCTTCCTCCCAGGTGGAAGGTCGACTAGCTCATAAACTCCGTGCACTCGGATGGCGCGAAGCTCATCCTCGCAGGCAGTACGCCATGCATTAGCATCCTATGATGAGAGAGCTTCCCTCGGTGTGTACGGGTCGGGCGCCAAAGAGGGGGAGCTCCGCGTGGCAAGAGTGCACGCCTTGGTGCTAGGTCTGCGACCACAAGATTGGCTGCTGCATCACAAGCGATGTGAAACTTGCGAGTGACGAGATCGTGCCCTATGAGACACACTGGGTTTCCCTCTGTGTGCTCAGTGAGGAAACTCAGGCATAGGGCCTTTGTGCCGGGATCGCCACTCGCGATACTATGAGTGGAGCGCCTGGGTGCAGGACCAGGCACTCGCTGCGCTCCGAAGGCCAACGGTCGAAGACGACTGCCAGTCTCATAGGAGTAGCCTGGACTCGAGGGGCACACCTCAGGCTTAGATTCAGGCACAAGCGCAGCTAGGGAGGACTGAGGCAAGAGAGCTAGTTATGCCGTGCGAGGAGATGCAGGTGTGGGAGACACGTGACTCGGGGTGGTAGAAGGAGCAGGTGAGGTAGGGCTATGCACAGAGGCAGGAGTACCGGCGGACACAGGTACAAACATAGGAGTACGCATAGGTGTAGGATCATGGGTACAAGAGGAATGCGAGGGAACGGAGGTAGAAGCCGGCGGTGCTAGAGAGGTCTCTGGGCCGACAGCGCTGGGTCATCAAGAGCCGGAGACGGCGAAGTGGAGGCAGCTCGAACGGACACATTAGCCTGGCCAGGGGTGCTCGCACGCCCGAAATCCCCCATCCAGCAAGAGACCTCACACGTAGGAATGTGGGTGACGGACAGCAACGTAATCAATGTCAAATCACGGTAGGTGAGGGACTCAAAGAAGAGCGCGTCACGTGACTCAACAATGCGATGACGAGTAGGGTCCCAAAAGCGCCGAGCCTCCGACCGTGGGGAGATGCCGACGAAGGCACACAAGCGGCCCCGCGGTGAGACCTTGGACCCCTGCTGGTCCTCGGTGTACCACAAAGCTAAGCATCCCCACACTCGAGCGAGGCGTAGGTCAGCACGGTGACCGAACCAAAGCTCATACGGTGTAACGTGGTCTGGAAGGGGACCGTGCGGGAGGCGGTTCCAGACCTAAGTCATGTAGGCGAAGCCCTCAAAAGCAAAGGACTTTCTGTGAGACCGCACTCAGATCGCATAGTGCGAACCGCATCCTCCATGGTACGGCTCCAACGCTTAGAAAAAACGTTTTGCAGAGGAGTAGCAAGAGCGGAGACCTGGTGAAAAATCACGTGCTCAACGAAGAAGCTATCCATCTTGACTAGAAACTCGCCACCAGGATCCGAGTGGAAGGTGTGCAGAGTGTGGCGGGACTGACGCTCAGCCATCACTAGCCAGAGGCGAACCGCTAGAGAAGTTTCACTCTTCTGGCGCAAGCTATAGACCCACCGCATCTGGGTGAAGTCATCAGTCAGGGTCAGGACGTATCGACCCCAATCGGACAAAGACTCAACAGGAAGAGGACCAAGGAGGTCTGAATGGACTAACTCAAGAGGGCGAAGGGCGCGAGAGCGGGAGTTAGGGTAAGTGCAACGATGCATCTTACCATGGGCACAGAAGAAGTAGTCGGTATTGAGCGGCTTCTCGAAAGAAGCCGCGTCAAGACCGAGGGCAGGCTGTGTCCGAATGAGCTTCGACACAGTGTCTGAGCCCACATGACACAGACGGTGATGAAGCAATCGCTGGTGATCATGAGACATGACACCAGTGACAAAAACATGATCTGAAGGGAAGGAAGAGTAAGGAACGGGAGTCCGGGAGACATGATACAAATGATCCACAACAGAGGCATGGAGAACAATGTTGCGAGTGTCAACAGCAGTCACAGTCGCGGACTCGGCAGTGTGCTCCACAAAAGTCCCATGAGTGTGGAAGCACGGTAAAAAAGCAAACTGAGCTCAAAGTCAGGCACAAACAGCACCTCGGAAAGATACAAGGGGCCAGAAGGACCATCGAAATGTACGACCCCAACACCCTGGACTGGTAAGGACTGGCCGCAGCCTGTGCGGACGGAACGGACAGACCCAACAGGGCCGAGAACGACGAAATCACTACAACGACACGTCATGTGATGAGTGGCACTGGAATCGATGATCCAAGTGCCGTTGGAATCACGACTGGACGACGTCACTGTACAATGGGCAATGGAACACTCAGCCTCGAACGGACGCTGGGCAGCAGGTGGGGAGGAACGACGAAGGGCACAATGGTGAGACTCATGAATCCCATATGTACAGTCAGGCCCATCGTCATCACATGCCGACTGTGCCCTCCCACACGAGTCATCCCGGGTCGCCAGAACAGACGAACCGACAGTCTGTGAACCGCCCGGCTGTGACAACACACTCGCACCTCCCTGAAAATGGAGCGCTGGAAAATGGCGGAGCTCGGCTATGGTGCGGTCATGTGGGTCGGGGTCGCCGCTAGTCGCTGGTGAAGAAGCAGGATCTGTTGCGGTCGTGGTAGTCGTGCATCCAGAGGATGTGCTGCTCGATGTAGACTGGAGTGCGTGTGTAGCCTGGAGCCCACGAGTAATCCGTGCCCAATCGAGCGGCTGTTGGCACTCGGTGTAGCGATGGGCGCCTCCACATCTGTAGCGGTGAACGGAGCGTCAACCGCTACTGCCCGATGACGGCTGCTACTACAGCTGCTGCTGGCCCGAGCCGCGCTTTCGTCACCCCTTCTTCCCCTATGCTGTTGCCGCAACACCTTGTGTCTAAGTCTGTGTAATCGGGGTGGAAGGGGAGGAGGATGACGAGGCGGCGGATTGAGAAGAGGTCTATAGGAGGAGCGTCGGTGGTGATGCAATGACTGCTGTAGCAATGGAGGTCTCCTGATGAGCCACGGCTGCCTCATGAGCCGAAGTCACCTGGAGGAAAAGTTGGAATGCCCAGAGAAGAAGCTACAATGAGGCCGAAAAAGGCTCAAGCACGGCGTCGCTATACCGCGTGAAGATGTCAGTGTGCTCAAGGCAAACCTCGAGCATGATCATGCGTTGCGCCCACAGCTGTGTACCTCCTAAAGTCCGAAGGCGCGTGTAGATGCGCATAGCGCGTCGCCAGTAGTCTGCTGGGGGCTCGATAGGCCCCTGGCGAAGGGAGTGAAAGGCACGGATGTGTGTAGTGCGGGTGGAATGCGTCTCTACAACGAGCAGGGACAGCGCTAGATCCTAGCTTCCGCGTGGATCAGCGTACCCACCAAGGAACGTGCGGAAGTCGACGGTCTCGCGCGACATGGCGTAGAGGAGCCCGCGCATCGCCCTAGCCGCTGCCAGCACCTGAGCTCGGTCCGTAGTCTGATACGGACTATGGTGGTAGGGCCACACGCCCTCTGAATTTGCCCAGCCCTGAAAGAGTATCTTCCAGCAGTCAAAGCCGTCCTCACTGACATACCGAGGAGGCGGCGTCTCAAAGTCCTTGAGTTGCCGCTCCGTAGGTAGAGCAACCACAGGCAAGGAAGGATGAGAGATGGGAAAGACAACGGAAAGAGGGAAATGGCTGGGGTGGAGGTCAGGCGACGATCGAAGCTCCGGAAAGCGGGATGTGTGTGGGGGCCAAGAGCTCGTCTGAAGCTGACGGATACGCTCATGAAGCATACGAATCTCGCGCTCGGGGGAGTCGCCCTCCATGCCTGGCATGTCTGGATCCTTGTCTCGAGGCTCAGGAGGTGGTTGGTCGAATCCAATTCCTGTCTCCGGTGCTGGAGTTGACTGTTGTGTAGAGGGTACAACCCCGGGCGCGCCCTCAGAAGTCTGTCGCGGAGTCGTGGAATGACCTCGAAGGAGCTCGGTGAGTGTACAGATGGAGTCAGTCTGCTCCTGCTGTAGTCGACGCATCTCGTCCTGCTCGCTCCGTAGGTCCTCAATGGCCTCGAACGTGGGCTCATGACCCCAGAAGAAGAAGAAGAGGGATCTATCCTCCCTTTTCCCTTCTTGCCGGACGGAGCCATGGTGTCGCTCATCATGGGCCGAGACGTCAAAGTCGTCAAATTGCAGAACCAAGAGCGTTTCTTAAGGAATTGAAACGCTGGCATTTTTTGACCCTCCGACCAAACATTTCACTAAGTCAGGTGCTGATGTCAGCAGAAATTTGTTGCCGTAAGCAAAACCTGATGACGTCAGCAAGTCAAGATGCTGACGTCAGCTTGCCCCTTTTTTTGTCAACCCTCGCAACTGCTTCGTGAGCGGGCGGCCGTTCACAGCAGCCGCGCGAGAGTTGCGCGAAAGCTGCCAACAGCTTCCGCTCGGCTGCTGCTGCTGCTGCGTCGTCAGTTGAAGCAGCAGCCGCGTGACTGCGTGCGGAGCGGCCGCCTGGCCGCTGCGCACACAGCTGTGGCAGCAGCCGCATGCTCCTATTGCTACTGCTGCACGCTGTGACTGCTGCATGCTACTACAGCCGCCTTGCGTGGCTGCCGCTACTGTTGCTGTGCTACTACTGCGCTACTGCTGCTACGGTACTGCTGATGTCCCTACCGCTGCTGCTGCGCTACTGCTGTGCTGCTGTCGCTGCTGCTGCTGTTGTCGCCACTGCTGCTGCTGTCGCCGCTAGTGTTGCTGCCGCTGCTGCTACGCTGCTGTTCTGCTGCTGCCGCCGCACGCAACTGCTATGGTGCTGCCGCCGTGCACTGCTGCCGCCGTGCGCTGCTGCCACCCCTGCTGCTGCCGCCCCTGCTGCTGCCGCTGCTGTTGTGTTGCTACTCTACTGCACTGCTGCTACTGCTGCTGAATTCTACTGGCGACTGCATTCTCACATGGAGGTGGTGAGCGACGTCGACGGCGGTCTGCTGTCGTCGACGGGTCCCTATGGATCGGCTGCAGCTGTGGCTCTCACTGACGTTACTCTGCTCTGTCTCTGTTCCGCAACTCGGTGAGGACTGTCTCACCACTCTGATACCATGAGAAGATGTGTGGAAGCTTCCTAGCGACACAGCTGCTGACTAGGCGTCGGTGCCTGGTCAGACGGTGACGACAGTCAGTCGTGCACAACGGCAAGGGTCTGGCTAGGAGACACAAGGCAAAGTGTCAGAATGCTTCAATAGCATTTGCAAAGAGGAATGACAAATGACAGGTCCATGGCATAAGTACCTGCCGCGGCGCACGGCGGGTGTCGCACGCGGTAGTGCAAGATCTGTCCTAAACACCGGCCCAAAACCATTGTTTTGGCCGTAACTCTACGCAGACATGTCATAATGTTACGCTGTCTGAACTTAGACCTACAGAATCAAAAGCCGGACGCTTTGACTAGTCACATGCATGCATCCGGCATCAAGCGGTGGACACACAATACAAAAACATGCAAATTGGGCCCACAGCCAGTCCAACGATAAACTCCTGTGTGCTGCAGAAAAACTGCAGGAGGTCAGGGTAGCGTCTGGAGCTCTGGAACGGTCATCGGTCAGCTCAAGAATGGTAGTCCGCCACCAGATGACGCACTGGTGCCTCCAGGGTCCGCATCAGGGATCTGCACGAGCATGGACACAGCCGAGTGGTCATAGTAAACTGTACAAGTCGACAGGAACGTCACAAATCGCAATAGGTGTGTCTTGACAATCACTGATGACTTCACCCATATGCGGTGGGTCTTCAGTTTTCGTCAGAAGAGTGACGCCGGCTTTGCAGTGCGCACTTGGCTGGTCATGGCTAAGTGGTAGTCGCGGCACCTCCAAACGTTCCGCTCGAATCGTGTTGGAGAGTTTCTTGGGGACTTAACGCCGCATTTCGCAGCGCTAGGAGTGGCTCACAACCTCTCTGCCCCCGCCACACCTCAACAGAATGGTGTGTCTGAACGATGGAATCGCACCATGGAGGATGCGATTCGTTCAATGCGGGTGGACAGCGGCATGCCATAGGCGTTTTCATTTGAGGGCATGGCCTACATGACATGGGTGTGGAACTGGATTCCACATGGGTCGCCCCCAAACAATCGCACCCCGTACGAGCTGTGGTTTGGCCGCCAAGCTTTGTTATGTCCATGGTGGGGTTATAAGATTAGTGCATGATGTTCTGGTGCAAGAGCTAGGTTTATTAGAGTGGTGTGGGCGAGGTAGTTGTGGTGGAGCATCTTGGAATCTTTCTAGATAGGCGCCTTGACATCACGTGCCTCTTCTCGGTGTTGGGGAACATGATGGTGATGGATAAGGGTGGCATTGGAGGAGGTTATTGGGCCAAAGGAGAGGAATTTTAGGCATTTGCGTTGTGAAATCGTTTGGGGTTTGTCCTTGGGTGAGTAGGCGTTGGATAACTTTGTGCGAGGCCCAAGAATAATGTTTCGGAATTTGTTTAGGTAAAAAAACTTCGGAAACCCTACATAATGATTAATTGGTTGGTGTATGGGGAAACAATGAAGAAAAAAGGGTTGTTTCTCATTCACAATACTTTCATTGGAAAATTGACCACATGAGTAACGAATAAAGGAATTTCATTCAATTATATCATGGGAATAAAATTTATAATTCGGAGCATGTGATAATCAAATCTAAGCATTTATGGCACAGCTCATATTCTGCCATCGGCTTCTAACATGTGCTCTGCCACATGAATCTCTAGTTTTAGTCTGGGTCGTCTCCTAGAGTGATGTTTTCCAGATGCGACGAAAACGGCCACCCGCATCGAGAGAGCGCACCGTTGTGCCGCGCTTGGGTGGTGCTGCGAACGAGCCCCCTCATCTTCTCTGCCCGCCAGTCACTTCTCATCTGGATCTGCGGCTGCCAAACAGTACGAGGGTTTCCGGTAGGGTTGGTGAATTTTGTGGAACGGAAAGCAACGGTGAACAGAGGGTCACTCTTCGTTCGCTCTTGAACAAGCGTGTGTAGCGTGCATAGGCGTTGACTAGGTTCCCTTCGGTTGGAAGTCCACATCCAGCCATGGCGGCTATGGCGGCTCAGAAGCTGCTGGACTTTTCGCAGCCGCTTGATGTCCCTCTGCTGGACGCGACGGTTGCAGCGTTCTATGGCACTGGTTCGAAAGAGGAGCGCGCCGCAGCCGAGCGAGTGCTCCGCGCGCTGCAGGAGCACCCAGACACTTGGACTCGGGTGGTTTCGATTCTCCAAGGCAGCCAGAATACCAACGCAAAGTTCTTCGCACTTCAAGTATGTCCGCATCCTGCTGATTGATGAGTTTCAAGTTTTCGATCTTGTTGGAAATTGGCCCAACCGGCTCGTCGGATTACGACCTGGTCAGCGACTGACT